>JAODAL010016862.1:0-79402 GCA_025379985.1 Phyllomedusa bahiana
AAGGGTCTGGGTTTGTTGGACCCCTTGTCGGTTGGCTGTGTAGTCTGGAGTCCCCGATAACAGCAGTTTGGATGTATAGTCAGGAGCCCCCTATAACAGCAGCCTGGCTGTATAGTCTAGAGCACCATATCACAGCAGTCTGGCTGTATAGTTTGGAGCCCCTATAATGAAAGTCTGTCTGTATAGTCTGGAGCCCCTATATCTGTCTCCAAGTTTTCCCTTGGTCACACAGATCTCCACTTACTAAAGTACTCAAAATTTATAAACACGCAAAAAAAAGTAAAAGTAAATCTCCTAATCACAAGGACAGAGACAAGCATGCGCTAACTTTTCCAATCGGAGACAAATGTACGCCAAAGGAATACAAGTGCCGATATAGCTTACAACATCGCCAAATGGAGACAACAGAGTGGTCAGACACCAGTTGTATCACATGACAGTGAATGCAGCACTAATCCAAAAGCAAAATAATCACAACATCCAGGAACTTACAGGAGACATCATATATGATAAGTTGTTCTCTTCTCTGATGGGAGTCGTTCTCTTCCCCTTTCCATTTCCATCCGTCTCAGACCACCAGGATGATTTCTCCCCGCCACACGACTTGTCCCCGCAGAACTTACTACACAAACATCTTAGACTTCTCACTTTTCCAGCACTTCACTACCAATTACAATCTTTGGTTTTGGTGCCCTTCATTAACTAGGTAGGTAAATAGGCACTCCATTTGTTAGGTATATATACCCCCCAGTTAGAAGGTATGTAGGCCTAATGTAGGTTGGTATAGTGGCCCTCTGTTGTTCAGTAGGTATGTATATACAGTAGCTCCCTGTAGATGGTAGGTGTTTGGCCCTTGTCAGTAATGACCTGAAATAGGAAATGATCATGTTACAGATGTAGGAAAACTAAAGTTAACAGATGATGCTCCCTGGTATTGCGGCACAGATCGTCATCTCCACGTTGTCATTGATTTTCAATGGCTTTTGTTCTGATCTAAAAACAAATAACATGGAGATCCCTGATATTACCTGGAAGTTCAACTTTGCTACATCTGAAAGTCATTTCATCTATAAACATAGGAAAACTAGAGTTTTAAAATTCATATATAACCAAAAATTTTACCAATACACAATGGATCCTCCTGCAGAGAAACAAGACCTACAGAGCTACAGCTATGTAAGAATAAAAGCTCTATAACCTTGTCATTGCCATAAACTGGAAAAGTGAAAAAACATGGCTCCTAGAAGGCAGGAATACAAAAGAGAAAATAAAAGAAAATGTCTCCTACAGGACATCAATAAAGGCAAAGGAACTAGGACCAAAGGAATCAGGATCAGGGGAGCCAGGATCAAAAGAGCCAGGACCAAATGAACACTGGAGTAACCAGGACCAAAGTAATCAGGACCAGAGGAACCAGACCCATAGGAGACAGGACCAGAGGAGTCAGAACCAGAGAAGCCAGCATCAGAAAAGCAAGTACCAGAGGTAATAGAACCAGAGGAGCAAGGAACAGAGGAACTATCACCAGAGAAATCAGTACCAGAGGAATCAGGACCATGGCAGCCAGGACCAGAGCAGCCGGGATGGGAAAAACCAGGACTAAAGCAGCCAAGACCAGAAGAATCAGTACCAGAGGAATCAGGCCAAAGGAGCAAGCACCAGAGCAAACAATACCAGAGGAGACAGGACTAGAGGAAACCAGGACCAGAGGAACCAGGACCATAGTAACCAGGACCAGAGAAATTAGGACCAGAGGAGCCCTTAACTGAGGAGCCAGGACCTGAAGAACCAGGATCAAAGGAACCAAGACCAGTGGAGCCAGGGCCAGAGAAACCAGGACAGGTGGAACTAGGGCCACAGTAGATAAAGTGCACTGCTGAGGTGATGGACAGTATCTATGTGGACTATGTGGAAAATTGGTGATGGGAACATACACATTTTTCACCATAAAATTATATTTCGTAGATTACAGTGTCTCGTGAAAAATATTGTGTGAACCCAGCCTACTGAGCAAAACATAAAACAGTTGAACCATTCCCAGCATGTTTTAGGACCCTATCAACACCCCTGACCTGTAAATAGATAGGTCAGTATACAGCCCCCTGGAGATAGGCAGGTATATATGCCACCCATAGGAAGGTAGGTGTATATAACCACAGTCTCCAATAGATAGATAGGTGCAGTATCACACAAAAGTGAGTGAACCTCTTACATTTTTTGTTTATATTGTATTATATCTTTTCATGGGACAACACTGCAAATATGAAAAAACTTTGAGACTCTCGGTTCACATATTTTGATCAAAAGATGTTTAAGGTCCCCACACTTCAACTGATCTAAAAATGGGCTTCCTATCCTATTTTTTACCTCTCAATCGGCCAATCGGGCCCCCGCGGGCAACCCCTCATTTTTCAGGAGAAAAAATAAAAAACACCCAACCTGCAAGCTCCCCTTGAGATCCTTTGAAAGTTGGGGCAGTTTTAAACATTTTTTTATCAAATATGTAACCCGAGAGCTAAAAGTTTTTTCATTTTTAAAAGATAGCAAAAAATGCTTCTTTAGGATTTCCACGTATGTATTCCCCTTTCTGCAAAAATTTGGCCGCTGCGGGGGGCTGTGGCGTACATGTATAATTACATGGGGCCCGCCCCTGCCAGTGGCACCCGGGTTTGCATACGTTTTTTTCAGAAATTTTTTGTGTCAGAAACATACGTTATACTCGGGTACATTGATTTTAATATATGGGAAGGAAGGGGTGCTTCCTTTTTGTGTTTCTGTCCCCCACATCTCACAGCTGCAAAGAGGGGCGCTTCAGGTTGGGTGTTTTTTATTTTTTCTTTGAAAATGGAGGTCGGTTTGCCCCAGCGGGGGGGTGATTGACTCGATTGGGGGGAAAAAGTAGGATGGGCTGCCCGATTTTTGAGATCACTTGAAAGTTGTGGGCAGCTTAAACATCTTTTGATCAAAATTGTGAACCGAGAGCCCTCAAATTTTTTCATGTATGATAGAAAGCATAAATGCTTCTTTAGGATTTCCACTATTTTTCAAAATGCAAATATGACATTTGATACAATTAAAGTAGATAGTTTTGACGAGGGGGGTTTTGGCTATCGAGATCGATCGATAGTGAAAATGGGGGCCGCTATCGATAAGGTTTTTCGATAGTGAGCATCGATTATGCGCGAGACCATTAAAGTCAGGGGAGAGCAACAACACCTTATTATTACACCCAAACAAGGGTGGAGAAACTGAAATTAACATCCCCATATTTAAAAGGATACGGCTACATCTTAGGAAAACACTTAGGTTATAAAACACAGAAAAAAAATCACAGACCTTCCTATCCCGCCTTTTACCCAGCCCGACCCTTAAACCCCACATCACCCCCCAAAATTTAAAAAAAACCAGAAGGCGTAGTTGATCCACAGTTAATTGAACTGGACATTTAATTCCCCTTCCTGGAACGCAAACTGACCCCAAACCTGCATGACCCTCACATTTAAAAAAATGCCGGGGAAAAAGGGGTCCCTTTTAACCACCATTTTTGTTTCACTGGACAATTTACTATACCTTCCTGGGGCCCCACAAAGACCCAAACCTGCATACCCCCCCAATTTTAAAAAATTGCCGGAAAAAGGAGTCTTTCACCACCATTTAGTTTCACCCGGACATTTACTATACCCCGTCCTGGCCCACAGCATGAGCCCCAAAACCTCATGACCCCGCAACTTTTAAAAAGTGCCTATCCCCGAGAAAAAGGAGTCTTTCAACACCATTTAGTTTCACTGGACATTGACTTTACCTGCCTTGGGGCCACAGCATGAGCCCCAAACCAGCATGACCCCCACATTTAAAAAGTGCCGTAAAAATGAGTCTTTCAACACCATTTTAGTTTGAACTGGACATTGACTATACCGTCTGGGCCACAGCAATGAGCCCCAAACCTGCATGACCCCCCACTTTAAAATGCACGGAAAAAGGGGTCATTCAACCACCATTTTAGTTTCACTGGACATTGACTATACTGTCCTGGGCCACAGCATGAGCCCCAAACCTGCTTGACCCCCACATTTACAAATGCGGAAAAAGGAGTCTTTCAACCACCATTTTAGTTTCACTGGACATTGACTATACCTGTCCTGGGCCACAGCATGAGCCCCAAACCTGCATGAGCCCCCACATTTAAAAATTGCCGGAAAAAGGAGTCTTTCAACCACCATCTTAGTTTCCACTGGACATTGACTTTACCTGTCCCCTGGCAACAGCATGAGCCCCAAACCTCATGACCCCCACAATTTAAAAAGTGCCAGGAAAAAAGGAGTCTTTCAACCACCATTTTAGTTTGAACTGGAACATTGACTAAACCTGTCCTGGGCCACCGAATGAGCCCCAAACCTGCATGACACCCCACATTTAAAAGTGCCGGAAAAAGAGTCTTTCAACCCACCAATTTAGTTTCACTGACATTGACTATTACCAGTCCTGGGCACAGCTGACCCAGGGCCAAGTTACAGTGGTGCGGTGAAAGCCCAGGCTCCGTCCGTAATCTATTAACACCAGGTTAAAATGCCACTGATGACGCAGCAACGAAAACTGTCGTGCTGAAGCATAGTGCGGAAGCGGAAGTGGTGGGAGAAAAACCTACCAGCCCTTACTCTGTACACATCAATACCTGGGTATCGCTTGCCCCTACCGTAGAGTGTGGACCAATTGAGCTTCACTTGGAAAGTACGGTGGTTAACGCTCCTGTTACACCCAGTGCCCCTTTATATGGCATTCCTTTTTTCGTCATTTTACTCACTGTGCTGGAGGAAATGGTCCTGTACTTTGTTCTCTGTCTCGTGCTCCATACTCCATGTCCTCTGAATAACCTACATCTGGTCAATTTTTCCTGTACCTCCCTTGTACAATTCAGAGAATTTTTTAACAGCTATTTTTGTACATTCAAGTTTTTTAGTACTTTAATTCTAGAAAACACATTTTTTAAAATAGGATGAATCCCAACCATGTCTTTGTTTCTCTATTTTTTCATTGTATTAAATGGGTGTCTCAATACAGGATTGATAGCTATGTTAAAGATCTTGCAAAAACAAAGTCATTTTGCAATATGTGTCCCATTAACATGTCCCTACCTATTCCTGTTTCTGACAGCACCATCACCCTTGAGCCACTCTTGACAATTGTGAAGAACAAATGTCTTTAGAAACGAACATCTTTTTAGAATAGGACCTGTAAGTAATAGCCTGCATGTCACAGCAAATGCCCCCAAAAATCAAAGCATGACCCTTGAGCCACTTTGGGTCAATAGTGAAGAACAAATTTCTGTTAGAAACAACATTTTTTTATAACAGGACCTGTAGTAATTGCTGCATTTTCAAAGCAGCATGACCCAAAAAATTATAAAAATGACTTCTCAGCCAACTGTTAAATAAATGTGAGGGAGAAATCGCCACTTAGAAGCCACATTTCTGTTACAAAGGACCATGATTATTGCTGTATCTCACAGCTACGAATGACCCCAAAGAAATTATAAATATGCTTCTCAGCACTATTAAAAATTGTGATGGAGAAATGCCACTTAGATAACCCACATTTCTGTTCAAAGACCATAATTATAGCTGTTTCTCCACAGCAACATGACCCCGAAAAAATTATAAATATGAATTCCTCAGCCACTATTAAAATTTGTGAGGGAGAATGCCACTTAGAAGCCACATTTTCTGTTACAAAGTACCATGATTATTGCTGTATCTCACAGCAACAATGACCTCAAAACCATTGACCATGCGAAAACTTCATAAGATAGCTAAGTGAGTAAATGAGAATACGGTGTTGTCATGAAAACCTTGCAGTCTTTTACAGTCTCCTCACTAGCAAAAACCACAAATGAACTGTTGGGAAAAGAGAATAAAAATGTGCAGTACAGAAATGAATCATTTTAAAAAAAGTTTCAAGAGGACCATTTCTGTTGGAAAAGGAATGTGAAAGTAGACTGGCAAACTAATCCGGAGACCCTCGTCAATTGGGGCCACAACTCATCAGGATCCATTCCTGATTCATCTTGATGAAAGTCAAAGATCCACATTATCTGTGGAAAGCCGGATCGCGTTTGTCTGTAATGACCTTCCTCCACTGTGCTGAAGGTCCGCTCAATAAGACGCTGGCTGCTGGCAGTACAACACCCTAAGGTGTTGACGAGCCATCTCGGGCCAAACGTGCCCATCTGGATACCCAGAAGTCTATTAGGGTCCCGGCAACACATGCAAAAGACATCGTGTAGAGACGCAGATAGTCGTGCACCATGATCTTAAGCTTATCTCAGTTGTTGGATGTGTGCCCTGCATTGCATTGCGTCGGTGAGGTGGTAGACAAAGATTGCCAGAGGTTCCCCATTAGCTTCTGCCACCTGCCTGCTGCAGGCCCCCGCGCTACCCTACTTGGCACTCTACTGCTGTCACGTCGCTGATGTTGTTCACCGTGACATTTGGGAACGTGTAATGCCGACGCAACAGATGTCTCCAGTTGATCAATCAGCCAAGGTCTCCATTCCTGCATTTTAACTCTCTATTTGGGTGGTGGAAGGAAAAGTGCTGATTTTATGTTTTGTACCGGATCCAGGAGGGTGGCAACCCCGTAACTGTTGTTTCTTTTCATGGCCTTAAAATAAAAAAAAATTTCCCCCGGAGGATCATGTGGAGGAAATGAGCATTCCAAGCACTCATGTGAGACGATGAGCCTTGATTTCCAAGCCTCTGGGTCGAGGGCACTAGCAAACTGATCTTCCTCATCTTCCTCCTCCGCCTCAAATTCCGCGCCAACCTCTTTCCAAGGCAGGGGACGTTCGGTACCATCGGTGTCTAGGAATACCTCCTCCTCCTCCTCCTCCTCCGCTGCCCTCCGGCACAGCTTCCAACACAGCCCTGACTTGCCTGAAGATGATGCACCCTGAGAGCTGATGCGCCACCTTGCCACTAGCTCTGGCACCCCAGCCACTGCCTAATGAAGCCCGATGAGAAATTGTGAAACTGTCGGGCTTGTGATTGATGGAGAGAAGGCTCGTGTCCGCACTGTGTCCGTCTCCTTCCTCCGTTCCGCTGGCGGGACCTGTTGTTTCAGAGTGTCCAACGATCGTGTCCCAGAACTAAGATCACCTGATCACCAACAATGCTCATGCTGACAAGGGCATTGTCCGCACCTGACCATTTTGGTGCTTCCTTCAAACTGGCAAGGATGGTGCAGAGCTCTTTCACCTGCCTCCACTCTCGGTGGTTTTCAACACCCCTAGGTCCGACCGCTGCTTGTCAGGCCATGTGTCACATTCGTACCTGCGTAATGGCATGCGCTGCTGCCACAATCGCTGGAGCATGTGGAGGGTGGAATTCCAGCGTGTTGCCACGGTCAACAATGAGACGGTATACGGGGAGCCGAGCTGACGCTGCAACCGCCAGAGGCGGGACGAAGCAGGGTGCGTTCAACGGCGGGAAGTGCGAACTCAGACCTCGATCCTTCTTCATGCAGGCAGTCAGACCCGGGTAGCTCTTTAGAAATTTCTGACGACAAGTTTCATGACGATTAGCCAGCAAGGGATTGTGCTCCACCTACCGATCTTAAGGGCGCAGCAGATTTCGCCCGTTATCGCACATTCCCACCTTTCCCTGGCACAAGGTTCTTGTCACCCAAGCAGCGCTACGCTCTCGTTGCTTAGAAGCCGTCCACAACCCCCTGACCTGTGTGTGGACGGTCTCCAATGCAGATTAATTTCAACACGTCCTGCTGTCTCGGGCTACTGATGCCACCAAGGAACACTTGGGGGAAAGAGCCCCTGCACCATCCCTGCGTTTTTGAAGAGCTTGCGCCGACCTGAGACACTGTCCACCCCCAGAGACCTCCACCCAGCTCACCCATATGAGCTGTCGCCACAGAGATATACGCCTTGCGAGCATATATATTCCATTTGTCGGTGGTGGGGGGTGGGGGGCGAGATGGACTTTCCGGACACAGATGTCATACAACGCGCTTGAAATTTTAGATGACACCAAACCCGTGGCCTGGCCAGGGCAGGGATGGCTTTCTGCAAAGAAATGTATGCTCGGCATCTGGTATTGGGGGCAAGTGAGGACCATGACGTGGCGGAACCATATGTGTCCACCATACGGTAATGCAACATTTCCAAGGCAAAAGCCTGGCAAATGCCGCCATTCAGGCTTTGGCTTTGGGATGGTTTGGGTTAAAGTTTTTCTTCTGCTCCCAACCTGGAAGACAGAATGCTGCTTTATTTCAAGACTGGCCGCTGTACGGCGTGCAGGTCGTCAAACTGGCGGAATGGAGAAGGGGTAGGAAGGTCTCTGGTGGTTGCTGGTGGTAACTTGGGCGACGGTGGAGGCTGAAGCGGAGGCTGATCCCATGACATGACCTCTGAGAGACATGGGCAGCTGAGGAAACGCATGGTGGTGGCGGAGGATGAGGAGGCGAGACAGAGTTAGTGACAGTGGTTGGAGGCCCGGCGTCGGCGGCCTTTTTTTGGCCAAGTGTTTTCCCGGGGCTCCATTTCAACTCATGCATTCGCTGCATGTGACTAGACATGTATAGAGGTTTAACCACTTAAGGTTCTTGCCTCTACTTATGCGTTTACGCAAAGGCCATGCATATGACATCGCTGGGTGAATCAGAGGCTGATGCTCAAAGAAGCCCAGGCTTTGAGATGTCCTGGACCTTATTTGACCGGCGATAAGCGAGGAGCGGGGTTTGCGCTGACCCGTGGCCTGGCGGAATCATATCAGCCGGACTTCTGCGACACCCTCTCCCCTTTTTTGGGGCTGGACCCGTATTGACCCTACCACATCGTCTTCCTCCTCGTCCACAGATGAAGCGCTCACAGCAAATTCTGCGGAAAGACCATGATGGATCCGCAATGTCGTGCATCCATCATCATCATCCAACACATGAGACTTGGTCTTCCTGACTTTCTGGCATCCAGAAGCTGCAGTCTACAAGCAAGGGGCACTGCAAGGCGTTTGCCGACCGCCCGGGATTTTTGCCATTGACCGGCTTTCCCCCCCCCCTTTTTTTTCCCACCTTCCTCTGATGGCATCAGTTAACTGGGCGTCAGAGCAAGAGAAAATCATCCTTTTTGGCCCTCTTGATCTTTTAACATGCCTCTGACCACCCCAACCGCAATTTTTGTCCTCAAGAGGTCCTTCAAAAATGTATTTCCACAGTGGTGGGTACACGAGTTGACATTTGGGCAGCTTCATGTTGGGACAGATGCTGATGATGCTGATGACAACATTTTGTGGCCGTGACTGCGAGGACGAGGAGGTAAGACTGCTAGATGCAGGTGCATTAACCACTGAATTTCAAAAAAAGGAATTGGAGACGATGTTCGTTTTACTTAGATTTCACAGGGCCCTGACCCAGCGATGGACCAGGCCTGACGGTCCTGCAACTGAACGATCCGCTGGCATGCCGTGTTGGTCCGCCAGCACTGGAAGGAGCAACCTTCTCTGTACCTCTACCTCCATGTGCTACCCCCCTCTTTGCTCGCTTACCACCTGCATTTCGCATCCATGTTCAGAAATATAAAAATTTGAGAAGGTATGGAATAGTTTTTTGTAAGTCTGTTATTAAAAACAGCAAATCACAGCTATTCTCAAATCCCTCTAATCAAAACAAAATTGCTGGACTTCAAATTTAACTGCAAGGTGTACTATCAACAAATCTGGACTGGGCAAAAGTCCAAAAACACGTATCTGTTTATGTTTTTTGATATAATAAACTGTATTTTTTTTGCACTTTCAATCATCCTTTGTTGAATATAGAATTGCTGTTTTAAGATTACGTAGATTCTCGCGTCAATGAACAGTGCTGGGTGCGCAAAAGTCCAAAAACACGTAACTGTTATGTTTTGATATAAAACGGTATTTTCTGCACCTTTCAATTCACCCCCCACCCCTGTGTGAATATAAATTGCTGTTTTAAGAATTACGTAGAATGCAGCGTCAATGAAACATGCCTGGGTGCGCAAAAGTCAAAAAACACGTAACAGTTTATGTTATTGATATAATAAAACTGTATTTTTTGCCACCTTTCTTTTCACCTGTGGTGAATATAGAATTGCTGTTTTAAGATTACGTAATGCATGCATAGATTTCAATTAACAGGCTGGGTGCGCAAAAGTCAAAAAACAACGTAACTGTTATGTTTTGATATAATGAAACGGTCTTTTTGCACCTTTCAATTCACCTGTGTGAATAAGAATTGCTGTTTTAAGATTACGTTTAGATGCTGCCTCAATGAACAGTGCTGGGTGCCAAAAGTCAAAAAAACACGTAACTGTGATGTTTTCGTACGATACACAGGTATTTTTGGCGAGCAAACAACCTGTGCCTGACTACAAGATTGCGGTTGTAATTTAAGTGCAAGGTGATAATCAACAGTCACAGGAGGTAATGGGTAAAATTGAACACCTATCGAAATATATACTGATAATAAAAAGTGGAGTTTTGCAGCTACAAAGAGACCTCAGTTACTAGAAATTATGTTTTATCCAATATAAGTTCAGGCTGCCCAATATACAGGAATTATTTCAATAGCAAAACAGTTAATAATAAAGATATTCCACTACAATGTCCCTTACACTAAGTCTTGGTGAAACTTTATCCAGTGTTCTTTATAGATTGAGCTTGTCTGTGTCGCCCGCGGGCCCCCCCTCCCCCGCTCCCACCCTGCCGTGAATTTACAGTGGTAGATTCTGCTTTAAAATTCTCTAGCTAACTATAAAATGTACAAATCTCTAATCTAACTAAATTGGAAAGGCTCACAGCTAATAGTAAGAGGTTTCTCTGTGCAGAAATAGACTAATTTAGCTGAGCTGTTTGGCCACAGCAGAACGCAGTCTATCCCTATGAGACGCTGAGAGACACTGAGGCTGAAACAGGAAGGGCTTGTTCTATTAAAACGAGGTCATGTATTTTTCCAGCCAATGCAACCATTACACATCACAGTCATGACGTCCGCACACACATCTCACCCTGCTCTATTCCTGTAATCTTGAATTTGCTGGCCGCCAAAATTACAGGAAGCCGCCGAAAAAGGCGCAGATCCTTAATAGATATGCACAGATTTTAACCTTTATTATGGATCGCATGATCTGGAAATTTCGATCACCATAAAAACCTTGCCGATTTCAACTTTGTCGATAAAAATCGCTCAACACTAAAAGTAGACAGTGTACAGCTTGTATCACAATGTAAATTTGGTGTGCCCTCAAACTAACTCAACACAGCCATCAATGTCTAAACTGCTGGCAACAAAAGTGACTACGCTAGTGATGAGCGATTGTGTCAGCTATCGTCACGGTCGATATTGCGATAACGGCAATGTATCAAGACGATTTCCGATAAGTCATAATAGATATCGATTGATGACCATTAAAAGTCTATGGAGAGGAACAACACCTCATTAATACACCCAAACAAGGCTGGAGAATCTGAAAATTAACATCCACAACAGTCCAAAAGGATACGTGCTACATCTTAGGCAACACACTTAGGTTATAAAAGTCACAGAAAAAAAGTCACAGATCCATTCACTAACCTGTCTTGTACCACAGCCTGACCCTTCTTAAACCTTCATCACCCAAAAATTTAAAAAGTGCAGAAGACAGTATGATTTGAACCATCATTTTACTTGAACTGTACATTAGAATATCCTGCCTTGAACGCAGCATGAGCCCAAACCTGCATGACCCACAGATTAAAAATGTAAAGGAAAAAGGAGTCTTTCACCCACCATATTAGTTGAACTGGACATTGCTAATATCACCCTGTAACGCAGAATACCATTAAACCTGTCTTACCCCCAGATTAAAAACTGCCGGAAAAAGAGTCCTTTCAACACCATTTTAGTTAACTGGAACATTGACTATACCTGTCCTGGGCCACACATGTGCCCCAGAACCTGCATGACCCCCAGATTTTAAAAAGTGGCCGAAAAGGGTCCCTTCAATCACCATTTTTAGTTTGAACTGGACATAACTAAACCTGGTCCGGGCCACAGCATGAGCCCCAAACCTGCAGACCCCCACATTTAAAAAGTGCCGGAAAACAGTGAGTCGTTCAACCACCACTTTAGTTGAACTGGACCCATTGAACTATACCTGTCCTTGGCCACAGCATGGAGCCCAAACCTGCATGACCCCCATCATTTAAAAAGTGCTGAAAAAGGAGTCCTTTCAACCACATTTTAGTTGAACTGGTCCATTGACTTTACCTGTCCTGGGCCACAGCATGAGCCCCAAACCTGCATGACCCCCAGATTTAAAAACTGCCGGGAAAAAAAAACCTGTCCTGGACCGCAGCATGCATGTTGCATTAACCACTGAAGAACAGATTGGAGTCGCTGTTCGTTACTGAGATTCACAGGGCCCTGACCCAGCGATGACAGGCATGACCGGTTCCTGCAACCGACGTCTGTGCTTGCGCATTGTTGCCCAGCACAGAAAGGAGCACCCTTCTCTCGTCACCTCTACCTCCATTTCCTACCCCCTCTTTTGCTCGCTTAACCACCTGCATTTTTTGCTCCTTCATGAAATTATAAAATTTAAGAAGGTATGACGAAGTTTTTGACATTCTCTTATTGAAAGATGCAAATCAACAGCTATTCTTAAATTTCCCTCTAATTTCCTACAGCCCAACTAGGATTAGAAAACGAACTGTTTCTAGCAAATACCTGTGAAATGCGTCTGTGGAAGAACCGTAATAGAAACAACAAAAATAACATGTTTTCTTCCTTCAGGTCCCAGGATTTACAACTGCCCATAGGAACTAGGATTGATAGTTTCAACAAAATATCATACAAGTGCGCTATCATGCCAAACCTGAGATCACCTGAGCGCAATAAAACTATTCAGAAAGTTACAGCACATGGATGCTTTTTTTGCAGCAATGACAAACGAGAACAGTTTGCTAGAAATGTTTCCTATCAGAAAAAATGGTTCATACAACATGGCTATTTGAAAATGAAAAAAAACTAGGGCCGCACCACGTGCAAGACACTATTTAACAGTTATACGGATAACAAAAGGTGGGATTTTTGCACCAATGAAATTCACCACAGTAATACAGCATCCAACAAAATTTCTGTATCCAAATTTAAAGTACACAGTGGGTCCTTTGAAACAAAAATGTATTATAGAAAGTAATGTTCTCTGGCCACTCACGGTCCTTGAAGGGTGCACGCCAAAAAGAGATATACGTAAGAAAAAGAAAGGTTGCACTCCAACGATAGAGATTAATTTAATGTTGTTTTATTCTATGCACAACTTTAATAATTCCAAAATGGCAAAATATACTAACAAAAGCCGGCTTCATACATGGTAATTCATCTTAGTATGCAATATATCAAAGATTCTAATATCAAGACATTTCGATCTAGATTAGATCTTTTTCAATATATTTTTTTTTAATTATCACTCATTTTCCTATGGTATATCCTTAACGGACCTGAGAACGAGTCTATAGGCTCGGACCTGACGGATATCTTCCTAGGCCCGCGCCTCGTCTGTTTTTTTGTTGTTTTCCTCTGTATCAGCCTTGACCTAAAAAAACACGACCCCCGTTCTTTAATTATCACTCATTTTCCTATGGTATATCCTTAATGGACCATTCCACATGTCCGTAACTACAAAGCCATCAGGTCCGAGCCTACATACTCGTTCTCAGGTCCGTTAAGGATATACCATTGGAAAATGAGTGATAATTAAAAAATAAAATATTGAAAAAGATCTAATCTAGATCGAAACATCTTGATATTAGAATCTTTGATATATTGCATACTAATATGGATTACCATGTATGAAGCCGGCTTTTGTATTTGCCATTTTGGAATTATTAAAGTTTTGCAAAGGATAAAAAATTTTAATTAATCTCTATCGTTGGAGTGCAACATATCTTCTTCTCTTTGAACAAAAATGGGCTGCGCCAAGGTGAAAAACACCTAATTAAAATGTGTACGGATAATAAAAAGTGGGTTATGCACCAATGAAATACAACAGCATTTACTAGATAATTTCTGTATCCTAATGTAAGTACAAGGTGGGTCTTTGAACAAAACTGAGCTGCACAAAATAAAAGATGCAATTTCACCTCAGGTTTGAGGTGTGCTGGCCAAAAACTGGTTAAAAAAAGCCATTTCAATGCAGGGTCAAAGCAGAGTCTGGGCTGCACAATATACACTCTCCTTTCTAAAGCCTGCCTGTCTGTCTGTGTTTGCCCCCCCACCCCCTAGCGGCTGTACAGCGCTAGATGCTTCTTTAAAAGTCTCAGCCTAACTAACTAAGAACTGAAATTCTCTAATCTACCTATGTTCTAATGTTCACAGCTAAAAGCATTGTCTGTGTGAACAAAGAGAACTGTGTCGCTGAGCTGTATTGAGGAGAGATCTAGCACACGTCCTACTCTAATGAGACACACTGACACACACTGATGCTGAACAGGAAGGGCTGTTCTATGCAAAACGAGGTCATGTGATTTTTCCAGCCAATGACAACCATACACATCACAGTCATGACGTCGCACACACATCTCACCCTGCTCTATTCTGTAAGCTGATTTGCTGGCCGCCAAAATGACAGGACGCACTGAAAATGGTGCGATAGTAATAGATTATTCACAGATTTTCACCTAAATTATCGTGTGATCGGAAATTTTCGATCAGCCTAAAATCTGTGCCGATTTCAACTTTATCGATTATAATCGCTCATCCCTAGACTATGCAGCTAAGTGAAAATTATCAAATTGTGCCAAATTTGCCATTTTCACTCCATGGTCTCATGGGACTCAGTGTTATAAGAACTCAGGTGTGAATGGGGAGTTGTTTGTTTTTTACAGTGCTGTCACCAGGGACGCCCTATTTCCTCATTGCACTCACCTTACTTTTATGGGTGCTAGCTGTGGGGGATGGGGTGCAACCCAGCTTTCCCAGGTGTTGGATAGCCTATTCAGCATTCAGGAAAGTTGTGTGATGCCACATCATCCACGACAGGCACCGAGCTGGGTTCTTGCAGTGAGGAATGTCACTCAGCTTTCTTGGGCATTGAATCTATTTAGAGTCTGTAAAAGCTTGTGACACTGCATCACCCACAGCAGGCACCTAGCTTGCCTATTAAAGCCTGCTGTGGGGGGCGTGGCCTGGACGTTGATGGAGTCAGACATGCTCCACATCAGCTCCTGCTAACCAACGAAAGATCTATAGCCATCGGAGATTCTATAGCTCTTTTTAGAGCTTTATCCAGAGAAATATAGATCACTAAGCATTAAATTTACCCGGGAAAATTCCTGATCCAGCCAGGGGTGATCCCTGGGAAAAAAGTTTTTGGCCCCGCTGTGGGGCCCCCCCGGCCCCCCGGGCCCCCCAAGCCGCTTAGAGGATTTAAGGGGAACTTTCCCCGGAGTAGTTTGAATTGTGCAGACTCACAGCGGGGGCCCTTCCGGTGCCTGTTCCCGGCGACTAACACCTCTCCCGGCAAAAATTACTCCTATCCCTGACCCCGGGGGAACGAGACGTTGGCGGGCTTTGGGGTTTACCCCCGGCGCCATTTAAAAGCGGTTAAGTGCGGGGCGCGCCCCAAAGGGACGACAAAAAAACCCCAGGTGAAACCCCCACTCTCTCCCCTGGATTACCTGCCACCCCTGCTCCCCCCAACAAAAAGCCCCTGATACCCTCGGCCCTGGAGCGGGGGAAACGGAGCAGGCCCAGCAGAAGAGTCGGCGCAAATCTGACCCCCCCGGTGGACCGGAGGGGGCCCGTTGCGTACAAAAGCCCCAACTTCATCTCCTTAAGCCCAGGTATGGGCCCTTTTTGGGAAGGGCCCCCCTGCGTCCCCCTTTTGGGACGGCGGGGGGGACCGACCCGTTGGCCCGTCAGGGGCCCCTTTGTCTGGCCGCCCCCTCGAGCTCCCGGGGGAAAGGGGATCCTTTTTACCACAGACCTCTCTAGAGATCCGGAAAAGCCCCAGGGAACTTTGTGGACTCCAGCTCTCTCTCCCTTTCCTTTCAGAACCCGTGAGTAACTGTAAGGGCAAACGTCGATTAACGGGCCCCCCAAACGCCCTAAAAGGGGTTACAAAACACCCGAGGGGCCCTTTATATGCCTTTGCCTTATTTCCCGGAAAAAACACCGTGAGGGGGTAATTTGGGCCACCCGCCTTTTCCTTTGGCTGCTGGGAAACTACATTTTTGGGGGGCTTTTTGGGAAAAGTTTGGGCCCTTTTTTAGGGCTCCCAGCTACCCCATTTTAGGCGGCAGCCCCTTTGGAGGAAATTTCATTGTTTGCCCAAAAAGCCCTCCCTCCCCTTTTTTAATCTAAGCAAAAGGGCTGTCGGGGGGAAACTCCCTTTAAAAACCCGCCAAAACCCCCGCCCTACCCCCGTGTTTCCCCGCCCTTTTCTCTTTAAAAAATTTTAAACGTGACTTCCTTTTACTGACCTGAAAGTCCACTCAAATTCTATAAGTACAAAAACCCCTTTTCATTTTCCCCCTTTGGGTATACTGCAAGGGATTACTCCCCCTACTCTCCCGGGGACCGGTTGGGGGTTGGTTTTCCCGGGTGGCATTTGGGGGTGTGGATTTGCCTGAGGGGGCCCCTAATTGACCCGGGGCTTTTCCGGGGTCCCCCCCCTCTGCCCCGGGACCTTCGCCCTGCAATTAAGAGTAACAGAGTTCAAATTTGGGATTTTTTACCCGGGGGATTCATATACCTGTGATTGCGATAAATATTGCCCCTTTTAATTGTCTTTTCCCTTTTTAAATTTTGAAAAGTGTTTTGGAAAAATATAATGTGATTTTGTATATGTACTCACCCTAACAGTCACCCCCTTTCTATTTAGTTTTTTCTTTATTTAGTTTCCTCCCCCTGGGCTTTTCAATCTATTTTTTTTATAGTTCAAGGAAATCTCTATGTAAAAAAGTCCCTATAGGGTTTTAAAATTACGGTTTCCCCTGTTTAAATATCTCTATTCCCCTCATTGTCACCCAATTTTTTTAACATACACTTGGGCTAAAAAATAAAAATGTTATACTTGTACATTTTACAAACAGTGGTTTCTTCCCTCTAGTGCGTCCAAAATGTTTTATCACCCCTCCACCTCTATTCTAACCCCAAAATCCCCTCATCAGCCAAGACCTCCTTTGAACCAAAGGGAAAAGGGCTGCCCCGGGGGATCTTTTTTTGTCCTAACTCTAACGTCCCCCCTTCAATATTGCTCTAAACCCACCAACCCTGAAATTTGAAATATTCCCTACCATGCTCTTGGGGTGCTACCTCACTCCAAATTTTTTTCAAAAAGTTCACATAGTGACCACTCCAATCGGGGGAAAACCCGTTTTGCCCTTTTCTGTTTGGACCCCTCATACAATCCATCACACAAAAACTTGTTCTCACTCAAAGGGGGCCTCCCAAAAAAAAAAAAGAGCGGGAAATCTTTAAGGGGGTAAAACCTTTTTCCCCAAGGGGCCCCAAAAAAAGGGTTGGGGCGGACGGGGGTGGTAAAAAAAAACGTCACCCGGCAAAGGCCACCTTTATGCAGAGGGCCAAAAAATCAGAATCCCCTTTTTCCTCTCCACGATCTTAGGCACGAGCTCCCCTTTTGGAAGGGGCCGCTTTAAAATTTCCCCTAAAAATTCTTTTACATTAAAAAGGGGCGGCTTAGGCCCAGCCCTCCAGCTGCAATTTGGGGCAATACCCACTCACCTCCCCCCTTCCCGTCCGAAATTCTACTAAAAAAAAAAATGCCAGTCAAACAAAAAAACGGGGAAAAAGTCAGTATTCCATCGACCCTTTAAAATAAAAACACGCCCTTTAAAAGGGAAACTTCCCGGGCGCGCCCCAGTTTTCCCTTTGGGTTTATTCCAAATTACGATCAAGGGAAAAAACTCCCCCTCTCATGAAAAAATATGATGCTTGCCCTTTCGTTTCCTCCTTTCAAAAGGGTCTCTTTTCAGTCTTTATTTCCATTTGGAAAAATTTTTTTTTGATGAATTTGGGGACAGAGTCAAACACGGGAAACAAAGATGGAGGAAAATTTTTACAAGGGGCCCCCAACGAATTAGTTGCGCTCCAACAATGTCGAAAAAAGGGTTTAGTAAAATTTAAAATTTAAACTAGCTGACCCCAAAGACGGGAGGGAGAAACAATCTCAAATTTTAGAGGGGAAAACCGGACTCGATTCCAAAATCCGATCTTTAGCACTACCCTTTAAAGTTTGATCAAAGCCCTTCTTTGAATTTTCTAAGCATGATCTTTAAATTTTTGATAGGCCCCCTCGATTTCCCAAAAACCCAAACCCTTTGGGCCTGTCCCAGGGCCTTTTTTTGGGAAATTTTTTCCCCCCCGGATTTTCGGGAAAAACCCAAAAATTGCCCACTTTGGTTCCCATTAAATTTTTAATTTGTTTTCCCCTTCCCCCCTTTCCTTTACCCACTTCCCCCTGGTCGCACGGCGTTTTTTGGGACACTCTCTGTTCCACCCCCCTCAAAAAAAACAAGGGCCTGTATCATTATACTAGTTGAAAATTCTTTTAAAACGGGGGATTAAAAAATTTTAAAATCTATAAAAATTTAGGGACCAATAGCCTATAAGGGATCTAGCTCTGGAATAAAGGCCTTTAGACCCGGGCCCGATGTCCTGGGGATTCAAAAAACCCTTCCCCCTTGCGAATCCAACTTGGCATCCCCAAAAACCCCCAATTGTTTTTCCTTAGGAAAAAAAAAAAAGGCAGGTGGGCTATCCAAAAAAGAAAAATTGTTTTTTCATTGATCTCCAATCATGACCCGGAGGAAAAATTAAATAATCCGGATGTAATGAACAATGTAAAATATACCTAAAAAATATCACGCCCAAAACTTAGACGTAAATTTATAAAAAAAATAAAAAAAAAAGAAAAAAAAAAGGCTTCTCAGGGACGCTGTTTTTGGGGAGACTTCAACGGGTTTTCAGATCCTTTAGGGGATCTTCTTACGACTCCACCCGCCGTAAAGGGTGTCTTCTTGGATAAGGCAACTTTCCCTTAGACGAGGAGGGGACCACGCTTTAGGAAAAGACACAGTAATTCAGCCAACCAAAAACTGAATGAATTTCTTTGGGGGAAAGGCGGGCCCTACAGAAAAAAAAAAAAAAATCAAAAAAGGGATATACGGGGCGGACACCACCGATCACTTTTCTTTAAGTCAGGACATTTGGGCCCCACCCCTTTCTTGGCGCAACAAACAAAATATTTTCTGTCCTATCCATCAAAAAAAAGGGTATTAAAAAACAACTACCTAATACTTTTCTCTAAATAAAAACTCAAGATTAAACCCCTTTTTTACTATGGAAGCCCCATAAAGCTACATCGGGTATCCTAAAAAAAATTTTTTCCAAAGCTAAAGACAAAGAATCAAAAAATGGGAAGAATTAACCACACCTTTAATATCCAAAAAAATCAACAGAAAAGGAACCCCCCCAAAAAAAAAACCCACTAGAAAATATATAGGGCCCGACAGGCCCCTTTGGACCATTTATTTAAAATTTTATAACCAAATAAAAACATAAAACAACCTATTAAAATCCCTTTAAAAAAACCCCCCAGATTAATGGGCCCAAAGGGTGGCTCTACTACCCAAAAAACCATTTTTCCTTAACCCGTTTTTCCCCAGATAAAACACACAAAATAAAACATCCCAGTCTATACCAATGCCATTCGATTTACACCAAACTCATATTTGGTGGGAAAAAAAAATTAAGGAAAAAATTTTATACCCTTAAAATTTATTTTTAATCCTAAAAAAAACGAACAACGCCCCTTTTACAAGCAGAAGGTCAAACTATACTCCCTCCCAAAAGGGAAAAAGCAGGGGGCCCCGGGACGGATCTCAAATTGAATACTTAAAAAACCTTTTCCCCTTCCAAAAACCTACACCTGGTTGCCTGCAACTGGCTATGACAACGGGTAATTTACCTCCAAAAAAAGCTAAAGTTACCATAGTTACGACCCAAAACCTGGAAAAACACCCGATTCGCGGCTAAATTTCGCCCTATCTCGCTACTCAATTGGATACAAAGTTGTTTGGAAACTGTTTTGCGAACCGGCTATAATTTCCAACCTATTCCCGCTGACCAGGGGGGGGTTTTTATCAAAGGTCGCCGGGGCCCCAAAATGCCCCCGGGGAAATTGATTAATATTAAACACCATATTGAAACGCGTAAGTTGCCTTCTCTGCTTCACCCTTAGATGCAAAAAAGGCTTTCGATAGAAACACGGACATTCGGTTTCAGTGCTAGAAAAATTCGGATTAAGGGCCCTATCCCCCAAAGCACCCAATCCCTTATCCTCTCCCTCACCCGGGTCTTTAATAATTCCTTTCAACCCCTTTAAAATACCCAAATGGAATCCCAAGGGCCCTTTTCCCCCCTCTATTGTTTTTATATTAATGGCAAAGCTATCGGGTAAAACCCTGGACATTCGGGATTAAATCCCCTAAATCAATTTGTGTCTCTTTTTGCAGACGATTTATCCTACACTTTCCAACCCGCTCGGTCCCGCCCTAAATCATAAAATTTTCTCAAAACATTCAGAAAAACTTCATACTTAAAATAAAAACTCAAAAAAATTAGCCCCCGATTTCCATCTAAGCCCCCAGGATTCAAAAACAAACCCTCCTTCCCCTTCCAAGGGCAGACTCGACAGCCATTCCCACTAAAAAAGTTCCAACATGGAAAAAAACCAACTTAACCCCTTTCATAATCTCAAGCGGGAGATCGGCAAATTTTCTAAAATAGATAATTTTGGCGGGACGAATCACCCTAATAAAATGCTTTACCCCCAAAAAAATTTTATATTTTCTGAGGCCTTTCCTATTCCTATCCCAAACTCGGTGTTTGCTATGTTTCAATCCCAGCTGAATAATTTTATTTGTGAAAATAAAAGCGCCGCGTATTAAAGCTTCTTTTATGATAAAAGTGATCTTTTTGGAGGTTTAGGACTTCCACTACTAAAACTTCCCTTTTGCGATTACCATAGATGGCTACGAGGGGTGGGAACCATCTAACAACAAACTTTGGACAGAAAGGGAAAGCAGCCTTTGGTAATTTTCGCAAAAGCATTGGTTACTGAATCCATACGCCTCCTCCTCCCCCAAAAGGTTCCCTCTCCTTACCGTCATAACCCCTTTGAAATCCGGGGACTTTGAAAACCATCCTTTATCCTTCTATTCCCTATGAGCCCCCAATCCCAAATCCAATCACGCCCATAACCTCCCCTATCAAATTTACGAATTGGGAACAGAGGGGTTAAACAAATATCCAGGACCTGTTTGAAGACAAAGTGATTGCTTCTTTTCCCTCTTCCAATCTAAAAATTGTCTGCCTCTACGCTCTTTCAATACCCAAAAAACTGCTCCACCCAAAACATATAATATACAGGGCCCAAAACTGAATATCCCTTTCTTCTAACTAAAAAACTTCCCAAAACCCAAAAAGGGGCTAAAAACAATTTAATTAAAACAATAATTTGACTTTTACAAAAATGAAGTTTTGTCAATGGGACGGGACTTGGGCGGGGAACTTCATGAAAAAAAGTGGAAAAGGGCGTTAATTGGGGTATAGGTCCCCGCGTCAACCAGTTTTAAAAAACAAAATCAAAAAAATCCTGACCCGTGGGATAAAACCCCCCCTTTGACTGTCCGGGTTTTTACCCCCCACTCTCCCCACATGTTGGAGGGGGTGTTTCCCAAGGGTTCCCCTTTTTCAAATTTTTTTGGAAGCCACAACTGACAATATTCTGGGAGGACTTATCTTTTCATCTAAATTCGCTAGATCCCCCGCCCAGGAACCCCCGAAAATTTTCATATTCTTAATGGGATCGATACCATTCCGTTTTAAATAAAAAAATAGTCTGTCATACTCCCCGCAGCAAAAAGGGAAACTAGACGGTGGAAAACAGCAAATCCCCTTCACATCAAGGTCAAAGGGGGCAGGTTCCACAAATGCGTTTTTATAAAAAAAAATTTTGATTTGAGAGGGAACTCCTTTAAAAATTTTTCCCATGGGCAAGTGGATGGCAAGGGGATTTTCCTTTGTCTAAAATACATTAACGTTTGGTGCCTTGGACGCCGAGTGACCACCCCCCCCCCCCCTTTTCCCCCCCCAACCCCTTTCCCCCCCCCCCCCCCTCCTTTCCTCTCGTGTACATGGTTTTTACAGTTTTTCAAAAGGGCTACAGAAAAATGCGATATTATTTTAAAGGGTTTCTCTCTTGCTGTCGTACAAAACTTTTTAAAACATCTAGTCTACCAAGGAAAAATATTTTTGAGTACCTAAGGGTACCAACACTAACATTTCGTGCACCCAAATAAAAATGGAAGGGTTACTTTGGAAAAAACCAAATCATCTACATTTCAGACATGGATTTTACAAAAGGGCCATTTATTGTCGTTTGAACAGACTATTTTACCCTTTACAAACACTGTTAAAATACCTGTTTTGACAACTCAAAAAGTCTGAAAAAAGTATTGTACCAATGGATGTTAACCCTTTTTTCCGATTTTTTTTGAAAAAAACAATAAAAAAAATTGGAAAAAAAAAAAAAAAAAAGCCTGCTGTGGGGGAATGGATGTCACCCAAATTTCCAGAAAGCTGAATAGCCTTTACAGTGTCTGGAAAAAGCTGGGTGCTATGTGCCTTTTATGTTTGTGTAGTGTTTATGTTTTTTTTTTTTATTTGTCACTTTTGGACTGCAATGGATTAGTTGGACTACGTCGGACCAGCGTTGGATCAATTTCTTTAATCCCTTAATGCCAAGGCCCATTTTTTTTTTTACATTTGTTTTTTCCTTCCCAGAGCCATAACTTATTTATTTTTCATCTACATAGACAAATGAGGGTTTTTATTTTGAGGGACAAGATGTACTTTCTAGTGCCATCATTCACCGTGCCATAGAGTACACTGCGAAACGGCAAAAAAATTCTAAGTGGGGCAAAATGTGAAAAAAAAAATATGGTTTCATTATGTTTTGGTACCATAAAAGAATGCAAACATTTTCTATTTTTCAAATTTCAGCCATTTTCTGTGACCAATAACTTTTTTGTACTTCTACCTATGGACTTGAGTGAGGGGAATTTTTTGCGGGATGAAGTATACTTTTCATTGGAACCAGATTGGGATACATGAAACTTTTTTTTATCATTTTTATTCCAATTTTAGGGGTTGAGAAATGACAAAAAAAAAAAGCAATTTTGGCGTTTGGCATTTTTTTTCTTCCATGGTCTTCAGCGTACGGAATAAATGATACTTTAATAGATCGTAATTTTTATGGACGCAGCGACACCAAATATGCACACATTTTTTACTATCTTATTTTTATATTTGTAAAACGGTAAAAGGTGGGTGTTTTGAACTTCTAAAATATTTTTTTCTTACACTTTAAAACTTTTTTTTAACTTTGCTTCTCTCTATAGGTGCTTCACCACTATGAGGAGCAATCGTTAATACAGCCTATTGCATTGTTTATGCATTCAAAGACGGCGGTTTTGCGACTTCCTGCCTGGGGCAGGAAGTATTAAAACAGAAAACATGGTGGTGATGAAAGCCTTCACCAGGCTTCCAGCTGCCATGTTAACCAGTCAGGGCCCCGATCAGAGTGAGGAACGGTGCACATTCCGGCTCCATTCACCTCTGTTACCCATAGGTGTCAGCTGCAATTAGCAGTCTTCACCCTCTGGCTATGTAGCCACTTACCGCCATCAGGACATATCAGTATGTCCATATGGGATAAGGGGTTAATAAAATGGTCATCGAGCGCTATGGTCAGAGAGTGTTTATTCAAATAATGTGTTTTTTTTGTCAGTTTTCATTGTTTTTTTTCAGTGTTATTAATGGAGATTTTTCCATTACTATTGTGGGAACGTGTTTGACACTAACCCACTCTCACTAGTACCCCGGTATCCAACACACTCAGGGTACTGGAGAAAGTTGGCTTTCCATCAGAAGTGGATCCTCTAATGTGATGGTCTACTTCTAGGGTGGCTGTGGGCTAGTATTTTTATCCTGATAGTGTCAGACTGCAGCTGCTGGTTCTAAAACAAAGATAAAGAACTTGCATTGTTGTTTTTTTATTATGTTTTTCTTCAGGCAAATAAAAAAAAATGATCCCCCCCCCCCTTCATAACCAGCCAAAGTACAACTTGAAGCTTTAGGCTGTTGCAATCAGGATGGGAAGGTCCTTGTTTATTGGCTCCTCCCCACACTAAAGATACCAGCCCACAGCTGTCCCATAAGCAAACCTCTATATACCCTGACATACACATGATACACATATTGTACATACAGACATATTAACAAACACTACAAATAATGTATATATCACTCACACACATGTACACAATATAAATAGCAATGCACAATATAATATTTATACACCACACACAATAAATGTATAGGAACACAATTGATACATACACAATACAAACACTTACACATACTTTACCAACCATGTCATTCATCTCCATAAATATTAGAAACTGTGACCTCTGTCCCGCATCTGATACTTCGGAAGAGTTGACAAACATCTGATGCCACAGAAGCTTTTATTATTGGATCAGGGTTACAAAGCAAAATTCAGATGGACAATCCCCAGAGCACAAAAGCGGAGCCTTCAGCTAAGTCCTCAGGATCGGGGGAGGTGGAGATCACTGATGAAAACAAGACTTGTTTTCCTCACAATAGGTAGGAGGCATCAGAAGTGGTGTGAGGACAGGGACTGATAATATCTCTCTGATAAGCTAATAGCAGGTAGCTCTTTCTCTGGAGGCTCTGGAGATGGGTGAAGGTCAGGAAGGTCCTTCTCTGGAAGCTCTGGAGATGGGTGCAGGTCAGGAAGGTCCTTTTCTGGAGGCTCTGGAGATGGGTGCAGGTCGGAAAGGTCCTTCTCTGGATGCTCTGGAGGTGGGGGCAGGTTTGGAATGTTACCCATGTTGCTGTGTTCATCTCCAGAGTAGCACTCTTCAGAATACAGTATGAGCTGACTCATCTTGGCTCTAGTTCTGCTGCTGAACAGTGAGTGAGGGCTTCAGCTTGGAATAGGTGCTGCTCCACTGAGAGTTTTGCCTTATATTGGGGGCAGGCGATGACGCCCCTTGTCTGAGTCACAATTCTCTGGAAGAACGTTACTGACCTACAATAATGTCCCTGACAAACACATGATACAATATCACAGGTGGAGACACTACCGCAGAACATGAAATTCTCTGTCATCATGAATCGTCGTTCCCCAAGGCCATTAAAGCTTCAATTTTCACTAGAAGAAATCCACCTTTGTGGTAAGATGCCATTCTTGGTTGGTTGGAAGGTTGCAGTCATTAACATTTAACAGAATTAAAAATGTAATACATTTATTCCAATTATAATGGAAGCTAAAAGTCACATCAGGGGAGGATTAAGGATGGTAGAAGCCCCCAGACAAATTATATGGTGAGGGCTCCGATGATTTGTGTAGAAATGGATTTGTTGTCCACAGCTTTATATGACAATGATCCATGGTATTTGTCTATAATAGCCCACAATCCCTAAGAATGCATTCACTTGTGCTTTACTTAGTGGTCATTGTACGTTTTATATTACCTCCACTGGGGTAATTTGGGGTTTAATCCCTACTTCATAGCCTCCTCCATGGTAAAGGCACATTTGTTGAGTTAATAGTAAAACCAGCTTTCTGGTGTCTAAACTTTACCCAAATGATTCTCCAAATCAAGGCTAAATATGGCAATGTCATCTAAGTATGAAGCTACCTACGTCTCATGAGGAAATACAATTCATTCAATTGCCCTTTGAAAAGTAGCAGGAGCTCCTTGTAACCCAGAGGGCAATCTCACTTACTAGTTACACCCCTAAGTGTTGGAGACGGAATACTTCTCCTTTGCCTCCCTAGACAATGGGATTGGCCAACGAACTTTCATGAGGTCTTATACTGTAGACAGAGACAAGAAACAAGATACTTCAACCCATCACAACTGAACTGAGAATAGACCGGACAGAGCAATCTCACAACAAAACTAGGCAAGATCCATACTTCTATACTCTGCAAAGACCACCATTTTCAACTGAGAGTTATAGAGTATGCTAACGAGCTCAAGTGTGCAACTAGGTCATCTGACCAGCATGGATCCTGAGCAGTTGCCAAGAAACCACTACAAACAAACACAAACACCGGGACAGACATGAGGCAGAAACTCCTGCTGACCTAATTGGCAGGAAAGGGCAAAATTCCTGCCATTCACCACAATACCCTGAGAAGACATTCTTTCACTATAGACATTAGGATCTTTCCCTGCATCTGTTCAACATCCATCAATTGCACATTAATAAGTAGTAGTGTCACTTCCCAAAGTCTCATCTGCCACATCAAGCAAACTATAAGAGTGCAGGCCATATAGCAGCTCAAAAAATGAAAACCTCAAGGAGACTTAAAGGGGTTTTGCCAAGAAGTGATTTCCTCACCTAACAGGCTGATACTCCCCTCCTGAGGCTTGAAAAAAAGGGGCGTTGTGTTTTGTGTTTAAAAAAACAAGTACCTCCTCTGTGATGTCATCACTCCACCTCCCATGCACGTTCCTGATACTCCATCTCTGTAGTTGAGCACAAGCTATTGTGCACAAGCTATATGCGCTTTATTTCTCCCTCTTATTTTCTCAGGAGAGAAGAAAATCTCAGAAGACAGCCTACTTTCATTCCTTCACGAACGCTGCAAGTGGGAGAGAGAGGGGGCTGAGCATAGAGCGTCTGCATGGTTACTCAGATAATTACATTACAACCAGTGGATTATCTATACAAAAGATACAAGATCTTTCTCCCCAGTCCCTTCAAAGCTCGTTCATGTTTCCTGCCATCAGATAAGAAGTGTAAACAACGCAAGCGCGGCCAGATCAGCTCCTGTCAGCTCCTGATCCTGTCTAATTTAAACAGTGAGGAAACCAAGGGAATCTTAGTCAGGCTGTAGCTCTCAGAGGCTTCACTTTTTTTGATGACATATATTTAGAAAAGTGATTAAATACCCATTTTGGAGGATCCC
Organism: Phyllomedusa bahiana; assembly: GCA_025379985.1. Taxonomy (NCBI): domain Eukaryota; kingdom Metazoa; phylum Chordata; class Amphibia; order Anura; family Hylidae; genus Phyllomedusa; species Phyllomedusa bahiana. The sequence goes on from JAODAL010016862.1 coordinate 27,098, forward strand.
ACGTCAACATTACATCGTGGCAAAACCCCTTTAAGGAACTTCTTCACTAGAGGATAGCAGGTAGGGTATCAGAAAGTCCCATGCTTGACTATCCTTCTCTACCATCTCATGTAACATAATATTCAGTGTTTTGTTGACATGTTCTACCAAGCAATGTGTCTGGGGATGGTATACCAAGGTAAGTAACTGTTTAATTTTCAGAATTTTACACAAATTCTGCATGACGTTTGGCATAACTGGTGTCCCCCGATCAGTTAAAATTTTTTGGGGGCAGATCAGTTGTGGTAAATATGCCGAACAACTCACATCCAAATAAATTTGGATGTGGAATTTCTTTAACCCCTTACCAACATATAACATATGAGTACATTACAGTGCCGGTAAGGGGCTTTGTAGTGGGAGCGCAGCTAACTCCCAGCAGTTACAGCGCTGGATGGAGCCATCTTGCTCGTTTTAACCCTTTAGACGGAGCACCGAACACGGCTGTGGTGTCTCAATGAATGAATAATGGTGCTGAACACCATTCCTCGCTCTGATCGGGAGATCAGGGGCAAGATTGTTGTGTCCCGATCAGTTAACATGGCAGCTGGAAGCCCCAGGCAGGAACTAGTAAAACTGTCATCTTTGTAAACCCTAATGCATTGTATTACAATGCATGAGGCTGTAAAAATGATTGCACTCCCTAGTGGGGAAGCACCCTAGGGGGGGGGACTCAGTGTTAAAATAAAAAAAAATAAAAAAATTAAAAGTTCCAATCCCCCCCATTTTACCATTTTACAATTAAAAAAAATAAAATAATAATAAAGTCCCCCATATTTGGTGTTGCCGCGTCCGAGAAAGTCCGATCTATTAAAATCTAACACTATTTATCCCATGCACATACCTGACCTCTTGGGGCTACTGATTTATCCCACAGGTCCCAAAACCTTCCAATAATGACAGAATGCTTTCAAGGTGTCATAGGATAGGATATGCCAAACATATTTGCTAGGTGGTGTTACCAGAGGTGGGATCCAAGCCTATCTCAAGAATGGGTGTATAAAATCCCTGTCCAGAATGGAGAGGTGGTTGAAACTCTCCAACATTTCTGGTGTAAAGTAGGGGACCCTTAACTCCTCTACTAGTGTCTAGTAGGAGACCAATAACTCCTCTATCAGTGTATAGTAGGTGACCCTTAATTCCTCTACCAGTGTATAATAGGTGACCCTTAACTCCGCCACCAGTGTACAGTAGGTTACCCTTAACTCTGCCACCAGTGTATAGTAGGTGACCCTTAACTCCTCTATCAGTGTATAGTAGGTGACCCTCAATTCTTCTACCAGTGTTTAGTAGGTGCCTCTACTAGTGTCTAGTAGGAGACCCATAACTCCTCTATCAGTGTATAGTAGGTGACCCTTAATTCCTCTACCAGTGTATAATAGGTGACCCTTAACTCCCCCACCAGTGTATAGTAGGTGATCCTTACCTCCTCTACCAGTGTATAGTAGATGACCCTTAACTCCTTTATCATCGTATAGTAGGTAACCCTCAATTCATCTACTAGTTTATAGAAGGTTACCCTTAATTCCTCTACCAGTGTATAGTAGGTGACTCTTAACTCCGCCTCCAGGGTATTGTAGATGACGTGATCCCTGACTCCTCCACCAGTGTATAGTAAATGACATGACCCCTGACTCCTCCACCAGTGTATAGTAGATGACATGACCCCTGACTCCTCCACCAGTGTATAGTAGATGACATGACCCCTGACTCCTCCACCAGTGTATAGTAGATGACATGACCCCTGACTCCTCCACCAGTGTATAGTAGATGACATGACCCTGACTCCTCCACCAGTGTATAGTAGATGACATGACCCTGACTCCGGAAATAATGTTATGGGCCATATAAAATTTTAAACTTTATTTAGACAACTTCAGAAAAGCATTCGACGTCAAAAATGTAGAAAACAAGAGGGTACTTATATTTAGTTGCGGGGAGAACCCCGTTCAACAGCGAGTCCTGTAGCAAACAGAGGAGTGAATGTCCTTATTGTCTGAGTCCATCGACTTCACCATCTCCTCTCTGTATGGCCGCGTGGTAGATACCATTCATCGGCGTCCAAAGTATACAGGATCCCGTACGAAAGCCCACAATCAGGGCGACGAAGGAGAACTCGGAACCGAGCAGAGCTGTCAGCGGCGTGCGACGTTTCGGGGAGGCTCCTCCCCTTTCTCAAGCATGCGCAGTACAGACACAGCCATCATCTTATAGCTGCATCCCATGTGATCTTCCATCGTATCGACGTAAGTATCCAACAAAAACCTTAAAAATAACAAAGATAAAAACAACAATAAAATCAACACATCTAGAGAAAGGCTTTTAGACTGAAACACTCATTAATGCCTTTCGGGGCCAGAGCCTCCAAACGATGTATCCACAGTGCCTCCCTTTGTAACAGCTTTTTTTGTAACTGTTTCTCATCTATGCTAGTTACTTTCTCTAATATACACCAGCGCATCTCAGACACACTGTGTCTTTCCAAGGCAAAGTGGCGTGCCAATGATGTTTCCCCAAAGGTTTTCTTTTCTTCCTCATTCTTAATATTCAGCATATCCTTTTTAAATTTCTTAATCAATGACTTATGCTCATTTAGTCGTACTTTAATCATACGACTTGTTTGTCCTACATATATTTTACCGCATGGGCATTTAAGCATATAAATCACTGATATACTTTCACAGGAATGGTTACCTTTGATTTTAATTGGGTAGCCCTTAGTCGGATGGTAAATGGTTATCGCCTTTAATTATTGCTGAACAGTGTTGGCATTTTACGGCAAGATACTGTGCCCGCCTCTAAGGTTTAAGAATAGTCTGTAACGATCTCTGTTTTTTATTTTTACTACTAATATCGGCAGCCACCATAGATTGGCCAATGGTTCTCCCCTTCCCTATAGATCCATTTGGGTTGGTTCCTGAACATAGGACCAAACTTGGGGATCGGACTGTAACACCCCCCAATATTTCCTAATAGTTTTCTTGACAAACTTGTGTGACAATCATATACCGAATTGTATACAAAACCTTCTTCTTTTTTTTTTAAACCTTTACTTCTTAATAGTTCATTCCGACTAAGCAATTGGACCTCTTCTCCTATTTTTACAATCTCTTGTTTATCATAGCCTCTCTGAACAAATTTTTTAGTCAAATTTTCTTTATTTTTAATAAATTCTTCCTCTGAGGAGCAATACGTCTTGCACGAATAAATTGTGATCTAACTATGCCCTTGAGAACTTGTGGGGCATGATGGCTTGTGTTAAACAAGAGATTGTTACGGTCAGTATCCTTTGAGTAAAGTGTGGTAACCAGGCTATTTCCTTCCTTTTTAACCATTACGTCCAAATATGGTATAGCCACCTCGTCTTTTGTCATAGAGAATTGATTATTACTCAATGCAAACCACTTCTCTTTATATTGTGCATCATCTGGAAGTAATATAGGTTGTAAAGTAGAGCGAAGTCCTCTGGGATATTGTCTTGACTCGGAATTTTTTCCGATTTGGGGAGGAGTTTTACCTCCAAGTACAGGGGACATCGATGGGGTCCCCTGTGGCGCCTAGTTACGCCAATGTGTACATGCGACATTTTGAAAAAGAATTTGTTTTTTCATCCCCTTTGTTTCAGAACGCATTGTGTTGGTTTAGGTATGTCGATGACGTCTTTATCTTGTGGACAGGAACGGAATTGCAATTGGAAGAATTTTTATCACATATTAACAATGCTCACCCATTGATTAAATTCTCTATGACAAAAGACGAGGTGGCTATACCATATTTGGACGTAATGGTTAAAAAGGAAGGAAATAGCCTGGTTACCACACTTTACTCAAAGGATACTGACCGTAACAATCTCTTGTTTAACACAAGCCATCATGCCCCACAAGTTCTCAAGGGCATAGTTAGATCACAATTTATTCGTGCAAGACGTATTTGCTCCTCAGAGGAAGAATTTATTAAAAATAAAGAAAATTTGACTAAAAAATTTGTTCAGAGAGGCTATGATAAACAAGAGATTGTAAAAATAGGAGAAGAGGTCCAATTGCTTAGTCGGAATGAACTCTTAAGAAGTAGGTTTAAAAAAAGAGAAGAAGGTTTTGTATACAATTCGGTATATGATTGTCACACAAGTTTGGTCAAGAAAACTATTAGGAAATATTGGGGGGTGTTACAGTCCGATCCCAAGTTTGGTCCTATGTTCAGGAACCAACCCAAATGGATCTATAGGAAGGGGAGAACCATTGGCCAATCTATGGTGGCTGCCGATATTAGTAGTAAAAAATAAAAAAACAGAGATCGGTACAGACTATTCTTAAAACCTTAGAGGCGGGCACAGTATCTTGCCGTAAATGCCAACACTGTTCAGCAATAATTAAAGGCGATACCATTTACCATCCGACTAAGGGCTACCCAATTAAAATTAAAGGTAACCATTCCTGTGAAAGTACATCAGTGATTTATATGCTTAAATGCCCATGCAGTAAAATATATGTAGGACAAACAAGTCGTATGATTAAAGTACGACTAAATGAGCATAAGTCATTGATTAAGAAATTTAAAAAGGATACGCTGAATATTAATAATGATGAAGAAAAGAAAAACTTTGGGGAAACATCACTGGCACGCCACTTTGCCTTGGAAAGACACAGTGTGTCTGAGATGCGCTGGTGTATATTAGAGAAAGTAACTAGCATAGATGAGAAATAGTTACAAAAAAAGCTGTTACAAAGAGAGGCACTGTGGATACATCGTTTGGAGGCTCTGGCCCCGAAAGGCATTAATGAGTGTTTTAGTCTAAAAGCCTTTCTCTAGATGTGTTGATTTTATTGTTGTTTTTATCTTTGTTATTTTTAAGGTTTTTGTTGGATACTTACGTCGATACGATGGAAGATCACATGGGATGCAGCTATAAGATGATGGCTGTATCTGTACTGCGCATGCTTGAGAAAGGGGAGGAGCCTCCCCGACACGTCGCACGCACGCTGACAGCTCTGCTCGGTCTCCGAGTTCTCCTTCGTCCGCCCTGATTGTGGGCTTTCGTACGGGATCATGTATACTTTGGACGCCGATGAATGGTATCTACCACGCGGCCATACAGAGAGAGATGGTGAAGTCGTATGGACTCAGACAATAAGGACATCGCTCCTCTGTTGCTACAGGACTCGCTGTTGAACGGGGTTCTCCCCGCAACTAAATATAAGTACCCTCTTGTTTTCTACATTTTTGACGTCTAATGCTTTTATAAAGTTGTCTAAATAAAGTTTAAAATTTTATATGGCCCATAACATTATTTCCGGATTACTGTTGACCGGGACTGGAGACCGGTATATGGTGCCATTGAGGGTCTAAATAGTTATTAAATAAGTGGCAATTTTATATATACAAATGACCCTGACTCCTCCACCAGTGTATAATAGATGACATGACCCCTGACTCCTCCACCAGTGTATAGTAGATGATATGACCCCTGACTCCTCCACCAGTGTATAGTAGATGAGGTGACTCCTGACTCCTCTACCAGTGCATAGTAGGTGACCCTTAAAGGGGTCATCTCCCCACAGAGTTTCATAGGATGCATGAATGAAATAATCTGTCACTTCCTGGTCAGACTGACTGTAATTAGCATATAGCTCCATGGTGTATTCAACTCTGTGTTTTCTTTCTGCTAATTAACTTAAGTTAGGGAAGAAGTTCTCCAGAACTGCCAGCAGGAGTTTTTATCTGATCCTTCAAACAAAAGCCATAATTAGTGCTGTTTACTTTAGATAAATCAAGCTTTTTACTACTGCCCAGCACAGAGCTGCCGCGACCTGTGTGATGATGTCACTCACTGCTATCACATAGAACAAACAGCAGGGGGGAGAGATGTTTACAGGTCGGTCACTGAGGGAACAGAAATAGCCAGGGAGGTGATTAATTCACTTGTAGTTCCTTAACAAAAACAGATGAACAAAGCAATATATTTGGAAAATGTATTTATTTTGTGTTCCCTACATGATGATTCTTAAGATGATTCTTAAGGCCCACCAGTGGAGATGATTGTTGGGATCCACCAGTGGAGTTGACTCTTGAGGCCCACCAGTCAAGGTGTTTCTTGGGGCCCACCATAGAAGTTGATTCCTGGGTCCCACAAGTGAAGTTTATTCTTGTGGCCAACCGGTGGAGTTGGTTCTTGGGGTTCACCAGTGGAGTTAATTGTTGGGGCCCACCAGTCAAGGTGATTCTTGGAACCCGCCAGAGATATTGATTTCTTGGGCCCACAAGTGAAGTTGATTCTTGGGGCCTCCCAGAGAAGATGATTCTTTGGTCCCATGAGTGGAGTTAATTCTTGTGGGCCACCAATGGAGTTGATTCTGGTGGCCCACTATTGGAGTTGATTCTTGGGGCTCATCAGTGGAGATGATTGTAGTGACTTTTACTAGAACAATGATAAATTAGGACCAAAATCAAAGTCAAGTACTCACCAACCAGCCATGACCAGATGTTGACATCCTGCCATGTTTCTTGTTCCTGATTCAAGCACCTGCTGTGAAAAAAAGAAACATGGCAGAACGTCTACATCTAGTTATGGCTAGTTGGTGAGTCCGTGTCTTTGATTTTCATCCTAATTTTATCATTGCTCTAGTAAAAGTTAGGTTTTATTGAGATATCTGTTTTCCTTTGACAATTTTTTTGGGGATATTTCTATTTGTGACTTTGGTACTTTTCCTTTCTTATGATTCCATGATTCCACCATAAGAGTTGATGCTTGGGGCCACAAGGGGAGTTGATTTTTGGGGCCCATCTGTGGAGTTGATTCTTGAGACCCACCAATGGAGTTTATCATTGGGGTCCACCAGTGGAGTTGATTATTGGGTCCCACCAGTGGAGTTAAATCTTGGGGTCCATTCTACAGCTACTGTACATGACTGCAAATGACTCTTGCTTTTTGCCTCTCTTTCTCTGCTTTTCACTCTGAATAGCTTTTCTCAATGGCCTACCAGAACCAAGAGCCCGCCAGAGGTTTCTCTTGCTGCACTGTGCAGGCTGGTGGAGCAAGGAGCCATGGGTGCCTTAAAAATAGTCTTTTAGGTTCCAAATTGGTGGAGCAAAGAGCTATATTGGTGCCCCAACAATAAGTCTTGTAGGCTGCAGGCTGGAGGTGCAAGAAGCCATCGTCTCCCTACTTATTAATCTTGTAGGCTTCATGCTGATGGAGCAAGGAATAATTTGTGAACTACCAATTAGTCTTGTAGGCTGCAGGTTGGTGGAGCAAGAAACTATCTGTGCCCTTACAATTAGTCTAATACCCTGCAGGCTGGTGGAGCAAGTAGCCATTGGGGCCCTGCCAATTAGTCTTGTAGGCTGCAGGCTGCCTACAACACGTCTGAAGAGTGTCCCAATATAGGTAGTATAATGATATGGGTGTGCTTGGAGGTGGTTATAGGCATGGCCTCATGTGCTGTCATGTTTGGGAATGGCTAGAGACATGGCCTGGTATGATGTCATGGGCCCGTAATGCTGTTAAGATGGCCCTGAACAACACAAGACTCTCCAAATCCAACCTCACTACCTGTAATCTTGACCCAATACCATCTCACCTCATCCCAGACATTAGTGCTATCATCATCCCAATGCTCACCGATCTCTTCAACCCATCGTTAACCTTTGGCATCTTAACTACCTCCTTCCAACATGCAACAGTAACAGCCATCCCCAAGAACCCCTCCTCTCTGTCCAACTATCACCCCAATGACACTCCTTCCATTTCCCTCAAAACTCCTTGAAGTACACATCTAGCTTGAAGTGTCCTCCCATCTCTCATCCAACTCTCTTCTTAGAAAGAAAGCAAAAGAAGCAGAAGCACGTCCTTGTGTAACACAGTAACCAGAGCAGGTTGTATAACAGTGTATATTCTAAATGCTCACAGACTGTGCGCATGGTCAACTCTCACTCATAGGAATCCTACTCTGAGGGCTCAGGTGGAAAGACAATTGACACAAGAAATTCCAAGGATGTTGTTTTGGGAGACTGGTTGGCAATTCCAGTATCGGATAGAGGTGCTATAACCACTGCAACCATCCTTCTCGGATATTGTTTATTGTACAAAACGTCACGTTTTGTATTACAGGAACACTTCTTCAGGTTTATGCCTGAAGATCACATTGATAGTTTTTTGTTTTTTTAAAAACAAAAAAAAAAAAAAACACCAAAAGGTCAAATTCTTTAACATAAAAGATGTTGTTACTTTTATATAACTTAACAATAAATACAATGTATCTAGAAGAATAGGGAGGAGAACAAATATAACAATGTCACAATAATTGGATACAATTTATTGTGATGTCTAAATTTGTCTTCCAAATGTCGTCGGCACATTTGGAAAAAAAATATCAGGGTGTAATGCCTGCCTGTGGCCGGTAGAGGACCTCAGTTAATTTGCTTAGTATAGTGTTACTAGATTAACCATTTATTTGGTCATCATCTTTGTTTATTCCTCGCTGCCTTCCAAGAGCCAGAACTTTATCTTTCCATCTACATAGACACATGAAGGCTTTTAATTTGCAAGACAAGATGTAGTTTGTAATGATGTCATTCACTGTACCATAGAATATACTGGGAAACTGCAAAAAAATTCTAAGTGGGGCAAAATGTGAAAAAAACGTACTTGTGCCAAGTTTGCAGGGGGGGGGGAGGTAATGGGATTCACTCTGTGGTATATATGATGTTATCGGCATTTTTCAGGTTGATACAGATTTAGCAATTACCAAGTATGTTGGATTTTCATTATGTTTTAGGGTAAAAAATCCAAACATTTGCAACTGGAACAGCACCATTTTCTGCGACCAGTAACTTTTTTCTCTTTCCACTTAAGGACCTGGTGCACTGTTTGCAGACTGACGTGTACTTTTCATTGGTACCAGTTTGAGATGAATGAGACATTTTTGATCACTTCTATTCCATTTTTAGGGGACATGAAATGACCTAAAAACCAGCATTTTGTCATTTGAATTTTTCCTTCTAAAGTGTTCAGCGTACGGGATTAATGAATTTATATTTCAATAAATCAGACTTTTACGGATGCGGAGACACCAATTATTTATCACTTTTTTAGTACTTTATTTCTTGTAAAATGGCAAAAGGGGGATTGAAATTCTATTTGTTTTTAAATACTTTTAAACATTAGTTATTTTTGCTAACACAAAGCTCAAGGTTTTACCACGTCCTGGCTGGACATATATATGGAAACATATAGGACAATGTTTCTTTTGCAAAACCAATAGATCTGAAACAAAGTGTCCGTGTTGCTAACATAACTGACAACCAGAGGTCCCCACAGTGTTTGGTTACAATACGTTGATGTCTCAGTTTGGCCTCCAGATGTCGTTGGCACATTAGAAAGAAAGTATCAGGATGCAATGACTGCCTGTGGCTGGTAGGGGACCTGAGCTCATTGGCTTAGTATAGAGTTATGAGATGAAGCTGACGATTGCTCATACAATCCACTATTTCCATCCATAGACGATCAGATTGGTGTATTGGTGGAGTATCTTGGAGCTATGGTTCGGCTACATATGAAAATGGCCGTTGGTGCATAGTTATTGAATAGACATTGGAGATATCGTGGGGCTGTGAGCTTCTCATGAAGCAATGAAGAAGCCAAAAGGCAGCAAAAAACTGAGATATCGAAGCCAAAAGGTAAAACAGAGATGAAATACTGGGAAGCCAAGTAAAACACTGTATCCAATAATGGACGTGTGGGTATGTTGGTCAGGAGCCATAGAGGGGGCTCACACGCTAACCCTGCTCCATAGGTAGCTGATGATTACAGCTGCCCCTCCCTCTAACAGCAGTGATAAGAGCTGACCATGATCCCTGCTGTTTAACCACTTAGATGCTGCAGCGATCAAGGAGTCTAAATGATTGGAGAATGACATTTAGCACTGTTCCTCCCTCGGATCAGCCCAGTACTGACGAGATCATAATGTGCCTAATGGTTTCTATGACAGCTGGAGTCCGTATAAAGCCTTCTACAGCAGCCATGTTAGCGCTTCTATTACTTTCTGACTCAGACAGGAAGTTATCTTGGTGCTTCCATCTTTCTGCACATTTCTGCAACACTTAGTGGTCAGGAACTCTCCGGGAGCTGCTTGTATAACTGTAAAAACAAAGTTTTAAAAGTTTAAGAAATTATAATAAAAATTTAGAGTTCAAATCACCACAAATTTGCCATTTCACATTTTTTTTAAAATTAAAGTTACATTTAATTGTGTTCAGAGTAATACAATCTATCAAAATATTACACAATTAAGATTACATATGGGGAGGTATCAGGACTGGAGATTAGGGCAGAGATGTATGGGTTATGGATTGAGATTACATGAGGGATGTATGGGTTATGGATGGAGATTACATGAGGGGAGGTATCAGGAGATTAGGGTAGAGATGTATGGGGAGACAGGTTATGGATGGAGATTACATGAGGGAGGTATCAGGAGATTAGGACAGAGATGTATGGGCGAACAGGTTATGGATGGAGATTACATGAGGGGAGGTATCAGGAGATTAGGGCAGAGATGTATGGGGGAACAGGTTATGGATGGAGATTACATGAGGGGAGGTATCAGAAGATTAGGGTAGAGATGTATGGGGGCGAACAGGTAATGGATGGAGATTACATGAGGGGAGGTATCAGGAGATTAGGGTAGAGATGTATGGGGACAGGTTATGGATGGAGATTACATGAGGAGAGGTATCAGGAGATTAGGACAGAGATGTATGGAGAGGCAGGTTATGGATGGAGATTACATGAGGGAGGTATCAGGAGATTAGGGTAGAAATGTATGGGGGGAGGTTATGGATGGAGATTACATGAGGGAGGTATCAGGAGATTAGGGTAGAGATGTATGGGGGGGAGGTTATGGATGGAGATTACATGAGGGAGGTATAAGGATATTAGGGTAGAGATGTAAGGGGGGGACAGGTTATGGATGGAGATTACATGAGGGGAGGTATCAGGCGATTAGGGTAGAGATGTATGGGGGGACAGGTTATGTTTGGAGATTACATGAGGGTAGGTATCAGGAGATTAGGGCAGAGATGTATAAGGGGCGGAGGTTATTACTGGAGATTACATGAGGGAGGTATCAGGAGATTAGGGTAGAGATGTATGGGGGGGGACAGGTTATGGATGGAGATTACATGAGGGAGGTATCAGGAGATTAGGGTAGAGATGTATGGGGGGACAGGTTATGGATGGAGATTACATGAGGGGAGATATCAGGAGATTAGGGTAGAGATGTATGGGGGACAGGTTATGGATGGAGATTACATGAGGGGAGGTATCAGGAGATTAGGGTAGAGATGTATGGGGGGCAGGTTATGGATGGAGATTACATGAGGGAGGTATCAGGAGATTAGGGTAGAGATGTATGGGGGGACAGAATATGGATGGAGATTACATGAGGGGAGGTATTAGGAGATTAGGGTAGAGATGTATGGGGGGGGAGGTTATGGATGGAGATTACATGAGGGAGGTATCAGGAGATTAGGGTAGAGATTTATGGGGGGACAGAATATGGATGTAGATTACATGAGGGAGGTGTCAGGAGATTAGGGTAGAGATGTAAGGGGAGGTTATGGATGGAGATTACATGAGGGGAGGTATCAGGAGATTAGGGCAGAGATGTATGGGGGAGGTTATGGATGGAGATTACATGAGGGAGGTATCAGGAGATTATGGCAGAGATGTATGGGGGGACAGGATATGGATGGAGATTACATGAGGGAGGTATCAGGAGATTAGGGTAGAGATGTATGGGGGGACAGGTTATGGATGGAGATTACATGAGGGGAGGTATCAAGAGATTAGGGTAGAGATGTATGGGGGGACAGGTTATGGATGGAGATTACATGAGGGAGGTATCAGGAGATTAGGGCAGAGATGTATGGGGGGACAGGTTATGGATGGAGATTACATGAGGGGGGTATCAGGAGATTAGGGCAGAGATGTATGGGGGAACAGGTTATGGATGGAGATTACATGAGGGAGGTATCAGGAGATTAGGGTAGAGATGTATGGGGGGACAGGTTATGGATGGAGATTACATGAGGGAGGTATCAGGAGATTAGGGCAGAGATGTATGGGGGGGGCAGGTTATGGATGGAGATTACATGAGGGGAGGTATCAGGAGATTAGGGCAGAGATGTATGGGGGGACAGGTTATGGATGGAGATTACATGAGGGAGGTATCAGGAGATAAGGGAAGAGATGTATGGGGGACAGGTTATGGATTGTAGATTGTAAACCCTCGTGGGTAGGGTATCAGGAGAGGTATCAGGAGATTATCAGGAGGTATCAGGAGATTAGGGCAGAGATGTATGGGGGCAGGTTATGGATGGAGATTACATGAGGGGAGGTATCAGGAGATTAGGGCAGAGATGTATGGGGGACAGGTTATGGATGGAGATTACATGAGGGAGGTATCAGGAGATTAGGGTAGAGATGTATGGGGGGACAGGTTATGGATGGAGATTACATGAGGGAGGTATCAGGAGATTAGGGCAGAGATGTATTGGGGTGACGTTATGGATGGTGATTTCATGAGGGGAGGTATCAGGAGATTAGGGCAGAGATGTTTGGGGGCAGGTTATGGATGGAGATTACATGAGGGAGGTATCAGGAGATTAGGGCAGAGATGTATGGGGGACAGGTTATGGATGGAGATTACATGCGGGAGGTCTCAGGAGATTAGGGTAGAGATGTATGGGGGGGACAGGTTATGGATGGAGATTACATGAGGGAGGTATCAGGAGATTAGGGCAGAGATGTATTGGGGTGACGTTATGGATGGAGATTACATGAGGGGAGGTATCAGGAGATTAGGGCAGAGATGTATGGGGGAACAGGTTATGGATGGAGATTACATGAGGGGAGGTATCAGGAGATTAGGGCAGAGATGTATTGGGGACAGGTTATGGATGGAGATTACATGAGGGAGGTATCAGGAGATAAGGGTAGAGATGTATTGGGGTGACGTTATGGATGGAGATTACATGAGGGGAGGTATCAGGAGATTAGGGCAGAGATGTATGGAGGAACAGGTTATGGATGGAGATTACATGAGGGAGGTAGGGCAGATATGTATCTGACGTAAATTTGTCTGTACCCAGCTCTGTTTAGACTTCGATAAAAAATCTCTGCTGTAGTTGTAACATCCGTCCTGTGGAAGATAGAACATGTTCAGATGTATTTCGGATTACCGTGTACTGCGCCGCCATTAATCCGAAACTCAACCATGTTTTTTGTGCAGAAACTCAAAAAAACGGCTATGCCATGAAGTCAGATTTCCAGCAGTATTTTGAGTTTGCCATGGAGACGTTGCCTTTGAACAGTATTCTAATTTTTTGTGCATTGTTTTTGCTCTGTTTTTGGATTCGGCCATCACATTGAGAATTACAACCATTACAGTAACTACAATAATCCACTGTTTTCCATTATTTAACAGGTTCTAAGTTTTTCTTTAAAATGACGGTTTTGAAATCTGACTCAGACAATTCAAGCTCTGTAGACCACAGTTCGGATTTTCTATTGAGGTCTATCCGGATGGTTTTACAGTCAGATTTTGAAAATCTGGTTCTGTGTCAAAATCCCATGGCCAAACCATGCCATGAAGACATACTCCAACAGGTCAGCTATTCCTGAAAGGGACGCTACCTCCTGTAGGTGGAACCAGAGGCTCTTTTCTCTAGAGCTTTCTTACATAGCCACTCGTAGCAAAGATCGTGACTAGTGTTGATCGAACTGTTCAAGAAAAGTTAAGTTTGAATCGAACATCTCGGTTTTCTCAAACTCGAACCGAACATTTTACTGTTCATTCTAGTAAATGTTCGAGTTCGCCATGGCATTTGACACGCCATTTTAATAGTTTCAGCGCCTTTCTGCACTTTTGGTGGCCATCCAATCACCTTTCTGCACTTTTGGCCCCATCCAATCACCTTTCTGTACTTTTACCGCCATCCAATCAGTGCAGAGCACAGATAAGTGTCAAAAACGTCATCGCTGAGGTGTAGGGCTCTCATTGGCTGCTTAATCACATGACCCTGTTTTATATATATTTCACTGTACTGCGTTCTTGTAAGGGTTTGGTGGATTCGCTGGGCCACCGCAAGCGATGATAGTTAAGCCACACCAGGGAGCGGAGTCTAAGTAGCCCCCCGTTATTCACCAGAGCCCGCCGCAAAGCGGGATGTACTTGCTGCAGCGTGAGGCTACCAGGTTCGCTACCCCTGAGTGCCCTTGCTTGCGTTTGGCAGCGGGTAATGCGTGGTACAGAGACATAATCCAGAAGCGTAGTCGGGGACAGGCAGTAGGTCAGAACGGGCTGCAGAGGTTCATGGTCAGAGACGGGCAGACGGTCAGGGCAGGCGGCAAACAGGCAAGGTCAGGAAACATAGCGGAATGGACTGGTACACGGGTAATCAATATGGAACAAAAACTCTCTCTAGACAAACTAACGCACACCAACAATCTGGCAGAGAGTGCAGGGGGCGTACACCTTATATAGGACCAGCGGCCGGCAATTGACTAAATTACCGATGCACTGGCCCTTTAAATATAGACCAGCCGTCGCATGCGCGCCCTAAGCAGCGGGTACGCACGTGGCGGCCGGGACAGGCAGGAGCAGCATGCAGAGGAGCGTGGACGGGTAAGTGAGCCGGCGCCGGGACCCGGGCAGGCAGCCTCCATGATAGTTCTGAACACCATTTTCAGCTCACTCTCTGTACTGTACAGACTGCTCTCTGTCTGCTTGCATGCAGGCACAAGATTTGTTTATTAATGATTTTAGACAGGAAAAACTGCTATTTAGATTATTTAGGTAGTTAGTTATGGGGGGTGCAGCAAGCTTAGGGAATCAAGACTTAGATTGCATTTTCCTCTTCATAGACAGCAATAGTTAGGGAGTTTGGTATTGCTGGCTGCATCTTTCCCACACCCAGAAGCTGTTATTTGGTAACATTTGCAGGCTCACATAACGCCTAACTCTCATAGACATGGATATGTTTTATACAGAGCGCTTGGATTTGCTAAATCATACTCAAAAGTTCTGATATCATTTTATAACACACCGTCTACAAATTTCCTATACAAAGAAATATATTGTAAATAGTGATTGGTTGGTGAAAATTATACTGAGCGGAGAAAAGTTCACTTTGGCAGTTTTGGGGGTTCCCCACTGCCATGTTCTCGCTGCCACCAATGGTACTGCCCTGAAATCTAGTCAAACCAGTACCTCTGTGTTCCCCACTGCCACGTTCTCACTGCCACCAATGGTACTGCTGTCTAATCTAGTCCAGCCTGAAGAGGCGTAAGTTCAAGTTCTTGGGCCTTGGTGCAAAAAGTGAAATGCCACCCCTCCCACCCCCCGTTACCAGGGCTGCCATCCCATTACTAGTTCCTTTTTTTTAACAAATCACTGGGCCCCTTTTTGATAAGGGCCCCTGACAGGAGTACTGCCCGTACCGCCCTAGTGGCACCCATGCGAGTTACCATGTGCCATTTCCAATACCGGTGACTTCTTATGTGTCAAAGGGGCTTTTGAGCCCCCTCAGGATGCATGGATCCATAGCGGCTGCTACCACTGCACCCCTTATAACTACGCCCCTGCCAGCTGAACCTCCATGTTCCCTGTTGGGATGTTCTTGCTGCCACCACATATATCACATGTTCTTGGGCCCTGGTGCAAAAAGTGAAATTGGGTTCCTGCCAGTTACCATGTGCCATTTCCAATACCAGTGTCTTCTTATGTGTCAAAGGGGCTTTTGGGTCCCCTCAGGATGCAGGACCCCATAGTAGCTGCTACCGCTGCACCTCCTATAGCTACGCCCCTGCTTGCAAGCTGTCCTCATCTTTTCAGTTCGCCATTGAAAGGAATGAAGTATTTTAGCCTCAGTTTTTTTCTGTGACTCTTAGAGCCAAATTGTCTTCCCTAAGTTGTTCCAAGTATCCAGTTTACTGTTATGGATGGTAATTCCAGCTTCTCCACCTGTATAGGTATAAAAATTACCCAGAACATCTTCTCCCATTAACTTTAATGGGGTTCGAGTTCA
Organism: Phyllomedusa bahiana; assembly: GCA_025379985.1. Taxonomy (NCBI): domain Eukaryota; kingdom Metazoa; phylum Chordata; class Amphibia; order Anura; family Hylidae; genus Phyllomedusa; species Phyllomedusa bahiana. The sequence continues at coordinate 43,223 of JAODAL010016862.1, forward strand.
AATCGAACCTCGAACCGAACATCACTGCTGTTTGAAGTTCGACTCGAGCTTGAACATTTTACTGTTCGTTCATCTGCAATCGTGACATTGATGAGGAAGTGAATCATCCATTTATACAGTACGAAGATTTACATAAATCAGAGAACAAGATATGTCCTGTTCTATTCCCTCTATATGCAAAGCAGGCTTTGTAGAGAGAGCGAAATTTCTTCACTTCTCTATCCTCCTTGGCTTACATGCATTTCAGGATTGCCAACCTTCTTGTTTAGAAGAAGTAAAGATCTTGCCCCCATGGGTGATTCATTGATCCACCAGCTTAGATTCTGCTGTTGTCTCCGAGATCAGGCTTGGTCTGGCCCACCGGTGAACTGGGGAACCCCCGGGGCCCTTGAGCATGGAAGTCCTGGAGTTCTATTGAAACTGCTTATACATCCTTATGAGAGGCATAAAGGCAGAAAAAAGAGGCAAAAAGCAAAAGTATAAGAGACATGTAGGCCTTATACTATGAGGCTGAAAAGGTCGATGGATATTGGTCTTTTCCCATCCAATGATACATAGGGCCACATGTATGAAACTGTTGAGGTCTAAAACTCACTCTTTTGCCCATAGTAACCTATGGGCAAAAAAGTGAGCTTTAGACCTCAACAGGTTCATACATGTGGCCCATAGTGTGCTAAGCTAATAGTGAGAGGAGGTTAGTTACACCATTGATGTGACATAAAATAAGGCTACCTGACACCAAACCTCAGTAATAGTAATGGGAAAGCACTGGAATAAAATAATGAAGAAAAAAATTACACAGAAATAATAGGAAAAAAATATTTAAATAAACGCTCCCAACCCAAGCCCGAGTTGACCATTTTATTAAAGAAATAGATCTAATGCTGGTCCGATATAGTCCAACAAATCTTATGTAGAGTAAAAGAGGAAACCAATAGAAAAATAGGACTACAAAAAACATGTTAATGCTAAAGTCCATTCCCTGCACGACTAAAAGCCATGGCTACAGGGAGTTGGTACTCTGTCTCCCCAGGACACTGTGCCTCTTAGCTGTGGCCTGTACCCTCTCTCTTTCCTCTTCCTCCCATTCTTGGCCTCGCGCCAAAACAAAACCTATCACTGTATAAACCCCTACTCTAAGAAATTCTCTGAATTATATACATATAGCTCATATAAATATCATAAATAAATATATATCTACACAAACATAAATATATATATTGTGGCAGAGCGACCATAGGCAGTCGCCGGGTTCTGCCACTAGGTGGTATACAGCAGGAGTCCTGCTGCAGACATGCCACCGAAAACCTGGTTTCGGTGGAGGAAGGCAACCATTTAGCGTCAGTAACCCTAGTTTACTGACACATGTTGTTAGTATGGCTGCTATGCGGCTAGTGATGGGTTGCCTTTTCCAGGATGGTCATAGCGTTGGGTGGGAGGCCGTCCACATGTTCCAGGCCAGGTTTTAGGCCAGTTCCTGGATGGCTATAAAAGCCCTTAGCCTGCAGGTGTTAAGGGGACATGGTCTGCTACCTGCAGTTTTGGAGTAGCAGTGGAGCTGGAAGTGGCTCTGGCCCCAGAGGCTTAAGAGAAGCCGGAACCTGGCAGGAAGCTGGGAAAAAGTGTGGTGTGGTACTTGCCGTTAGGCCATGGCCACAGACAGACAGGGACTGTACATATGTTTAGTGAGGGGCTAGACGGCCAATGGTTTATTTTGTAAGTTTTGCTTGTAATCCTTTGTTGGAGTAATAAAGCTGGCTGAGGCCAATTGGAAGAGAAACCTTGTCTCAGACTGCTATATTGGTGCCACTCCGCTAAACCAGGCGGCGATCCATGAGTTAACACCCCCGTGACAGTTAAGATGGTGTCTGAGATGTGAGTGGAGTCATCATAATATATACACACACAATCCACCCTCTTACTGGGTTAGAGTCGAAGGGTTAGGTGTAATAAAATGAGCCACGAGTGAGTGTATACACAAGGTATATTGTATAACATGTGAGATTGATTTCACGGTTAATATTAAATTATGAGATGCACAGGAACAGAAAGAAACAACAAATAATAACCATAACCGTTACATTTCATACCACAAGATACAATGTTATATTACCACCCAAGGCCTTCACACACTAAGGGAGACATGTATGATTTTGGCGCCCAGGCACCATTTTTTTTGCACGCATTTCTAGCCCAGAATGCACCTAAATCTATGAACCTGTTTTAATGGCTGGAGAAGTGGATCCTCTGGACCACCACAAGCGATGGTAACAGCCGTGCCAGGGAGCGGGGTCTAAGTAGGTCCGGTTTTCACCAGAGCCCGCCGCAAGGCAGGATGGGCTCACTGTGGCAGGAGTCCTACCAGTTCACAACCCCAAGCACGAATAGCCTGCAGTGACAGCCGAGGTGCAGCGAGGTACAGAATCGTAACACCAAACTCGTAGTCGTGGACAGACAGACAGGTCAGGGCTGGGCAGTGAAGGTTCGTGGTCAGGAGACGTAGCGAAGGATCAGGAATGTAGAAGACACTAGGATGCACACTGGAACACTTTCTCTAATGCCTGGGGACACAATAGATCCGGCGAGGAAGTGCCAGAGGTGGTAACATTATATAGGGCCTGCGGCCAGCAATTAACCAATTACTGGCGCGGTGGCCCTTTAAATCTAGGAGAACTGCCGTGCATGCATTTCAGCCGGCAGAGAGCCATGCGGAGACAGGAGCATGGCTGAGTAAGTAGTTGCTCCTGGCGAAGCAAGTGCGCCCGCGGCCCGACATGCGGACCGCGCCGCCGCTCGTCCCCGGAGCAGGGGGGAACCGATGGGTCACAGGTGCACCTGTAGCCCGACCTACGGCTGTGGGACCACCCGTGACACCTGTTCTACTGCAGGTCATAGATTTAGATCTTTCTAGCTACAAAGCAAGACTTCTGGCTCAGGTAAACCCCTTGTAAAGTGCTCCACCTGTTCCAGCAGTGATGCGCCTGGAAATCTATAAATATATAGCTTCGTACAGTTGTAGTGCGCCACCTCCCGCATGGCTCTCGATCTCAGGCGCATTACAAAATGAAGCGGGCACTCTGTAATGCACCTGATACTGGAGTGAGCCTGGTTACAAGTAGAGCGAACGTTGCTAGTCTTTGGGCTGAAAAGATGCCACAGCCCCGTTCATACGTCACCCTAAGTTCTTTTGTCCAGGCAGTGCTCTCCATGTGTCTTTCCAAAGAGTCCCACCAAATGTGACCCATTCCTCCAAGCAACAGCTTGCCCCAGTTTGTTGGATTCCTCCCAAGACTGTGTCCAATAGCTTGCTTGTGTCTTTTATATCCCATCTCCAAGACCATCAATGCCCCCATCCCCATGCGGCATGTAGACCCCCAGTCTCTTCCTTCATGATACATCCCCCTCTCATCCAGAAGGCTGGGGCTTACCAGTCAGGTGATACAATGTTATCCTGAGAATGGGTCGATCCCTATTGCTTTACCATGATATCTGGTGCACTCCAAGAAACCAGTTCACCTGACACCATCCTCATGTGTGACTCACACAACAGCCTCCATCTTTGATTATACAAAGTAAATATTTTATACATATATACCACAGAATATACTACATTTTAAGTATTTCACTGCACAAAGGTCTGTATTTCTTACACCACCTCCATCTCAATCCCTACCTCAATCCCAATGGGGAGTTTTTACAGAAGTGCAAACAGACAGGGAGGTGCTGAAAAAGTGAGGAGTCTAAGATATTTGTGAGGTAAACTCTGCAGGGATGAGTCATTGTGGAGTTTTGGACGGGATGTAAAGTAAAGTGAAAGAGAATGACTCCAGTCAGGGAAGATGTCATCTGTGAGTCATTGGATGTAACTGCACTGTAATCACTTATACATCTGCAGAGCCTGTCTACACTGGTGTCTACCACTATATGGTCACTCTATGAAGATAATATACAGTCTGCAGAGCCTGTGTACACTGGTGTCTACCACTATATGAATAGAATTATAACCACGGCACACCAAAAAATAGATGCAAATAGTATATAAATTTATTAGTAACGGGCAGATTGTCATTACAAAATAGTAATGTAGAGTGAGTTAGTGTTGAAAAACATACAGAACAAGTGCTCTTAACAAATTAGATTCTAATGGAACAAAGGAATCATCGATGTCAATATGGAGTACGACGTTTCGGCAGGATGCATTTATCAAGTGACATCTGTATGGAAAAACATATTGGTGTCAGTAACATAATATCAGCAAGAAAGAGGTAGGTCTAAGAGGAACACACTGGTAGAGAGGAGGCAAAATGTATATAGAAAAGAGGGAAAGTACAGTATAGAGAGAGAAAGGAAAATATATATGTGTGTACAACAGAAATAAAGAAAAATGTAGAGAACGGAGAGGAAAAAAGAATTTCTTCTAGAGGTAACAATACAGCAAAACAACGTGTATAGGTAACATAAATGGTCTTACCAATCAGGAGATAAAAGAGGGGGTATGTAATAATGTAAAAAGAGATAAGGGCTCAGTAGAAGCTGGTGAGAGAATAAGTAAGTAGTAGATTAGGACCATGAAAACTAAGATATGGGATATGTGACATATGGTGGAATATATACCTACCACACATATGGAGAAGAGGTCTCCATGAGAAATGGAGTGTAGTCTCCCCTGTACGGTGGAGGAAAGGCACTGGCTGGAATAGATGGAAGAGGAATATACAATTAGTGGTAACTAGGCAGAATCAATGAAATATAGAATAGAAGCAGCGCAGAAAGTACCTGGGGTGAGAGAGCGTGGACGAGACGTCCGGTGTGTTGCGGGGACAGCCGGCAAATGCTCAGGACGCTGGCGTGAAGGTCCGCACATGCGCAGAAGGAGAGGGAAAGAAAGACCTACAAGTGTCCACTGCGCAGGCGCCGAAACGCGCGCCTTTGCCGTGAGAAGGGGAGCGAGTTAGCGCTGCTATGCAGAGAGGATTGACAATGTAGAGAAGGAGACAAAAAAAAGAAGAAGAAACAGCGAAGCAGATACAAAAGATGAAGAGATGAGAAGGAGGGGGGGAATGTAAATAAAGTAAAAATATAGGTAAAAGAGGCGTTACTCCATTTCCACAGCAATCACGCACACAATACTAAACAGTCACTACCTCGCTCTCAATTTAGTCGTATTAATCGGATAGTACAAGACTCAGAGAAACGCCACACTCGCTTACAGAAAAAGTCTAACCGTTTCCTTTAACGTGGTTATCCACAACAACTCTTATAGCAAAATCTTATACGAATGACTAGAGACGACCCTCGTCCTGATCCAGGCATCTCGAGACCACAGACCACTTCACAACGTATCCCACTTATCTTAAAATACCATCCTTTTACTCCCAAGATTTATTGGACCTATTTTCCATGTTTAGCACCCACCCTATTCCCCCATTACTTAGGTGTGTGTGACCACTTATCTACTAGATTGGGTACCTTTTTTGGCCTTCGCACCCATTTTTCATACGCGATAACTAATGACGTCCGAAGTGTTTGCCTATACTAGTACCGAGGCAGAACGTATTATTTCCAATTCTACTATATCCAGAGAATTCCTACACATCCCCTCCTCTGAGCTCAGGACTAGGGATTATGAGAAGGAACTTTACAGCTTACGAGCTTCATGCTGCTACTCTTACAGAATACCACACAGTTAAACGGATCCCTAGGGGCCTACGGTGTAATCTGAAACCCACCATCTTTGCTGATGATCCAGAATATAGCAACAAATTCAAAAACATACTCAACAAGTGCTCCTTTGATTTAATATTGTTAACAATAGAAACTCTGCAAACCAAACTTACAGAATCCTCTCTTAAAATCGAGAGTATCGAACAGCAACTTAGTTCACTAACTACACCTAAAGAGTGGACTACCCTCAAAGATAAAATTAACAAAACAATCTCCAAATTTAAAGCGAATAAAGAACAGAAGAAGCGGAACAAATTTCTTCGTGTTACTGAGGATTATCTCAACGACACCATCTATAAGTGGCCAGATCTAACCCAGTCCTACCCGCGTTCTCCTTTTAACCGTACCAATCGTTACATTATTTCATCAGCGTCTGACAGTGATCTATCTAATACAACTACTAGACCTTTTTAAGGGAGAGGATGAGGAGGAAGACAACCCAGACGGACCTATAGAAACAACTCGTACGTAGGGGCAGGAGGTGGACCACCACCTCGTGTACTAACGCGGTCACAGGTGAGCTACCACTCGTCTACAACATATCCTCACGCAACCTGACTCATACAGAAATGTCACTTCTTAGTAAGGGCTTATCATTTTGCCCTACATCTTTTGACACTTTTACCCTAGAAGAAGACCTACAGCGCTTTTTTTGATCCATACGACTCAAAGTGCATTTTGATACCTTACCAGATATCTATATCACAATCAGGGACTCCTATCCCCATTTTCTCTATTTCCAATCTAAACCTTAGAATAAAATCAAATTTCAACCCACCATCTCGCTACCATCCGGTGGAAACTTTTATTAAACTTGTTCAACAGGATGTGGCAACCCTAACGACACATATCACTACTGGACAGCTTAAATACTGTTCCAACTTGACAGCCCTTGAGAGACAAGCTTTGAGGGATTTGTGCAACCTCGACGACATTATCATAAAACCAGCCGACAAGGGCGGGGCGATTGTCGTCATGGACAAAAATATGTATCTCTCGGAGATAACACGCCAATTATCTGATGTAGGGACATACAGGCCAGTGGACAGAGACCCTACTAGTACAATTAGTCGACTGATACAAGAGACAACATTACTTAAACCTAGGCGTTATTGATACACGCACAAGGGATTTTCTCATCAACCACCATCCAATTACGCCTGTCTTTTACATATTACCCAAGATTCACAAGGACCCTGTTAAACCACCAGGCTGCCCCATAGTGGCTTCCACAGATTCTATTATTTCACCGCTTTCCATTCTGTTAGAAACAATATTGACACTACTAGTTAGTACAACTCCCTCTTTCCTGTTGGATACAGGAGACTTCCTGAGTAAAATTAGAGCAATTACCCCAGTCCCTTTGCATTTCTTTCTAGTAACCTGGGATGTCACAAGCCTAGATACATCCATAGAACATAATACAGGTCTGTCAGCAGTGAAGGAATTATTCGAACTTCATACATTCACAACAGAAGAGAAACAATGTTTTCCTTTTTGGGGATCAATTCTACATGCAATGCAGAGGTACAGCCATGGGGAGCAATGTTGCGCCTCCCTATGCTAACATTTTTATGTCCATATTCGAACGGGACCATGTATACAATAATTCTCTTTTTACACAGTACTCCGTTGTTTGGTTGAGATATATCGATTATATTTTCTGTATTTGGTCAGATCCCTTGTCATCACTTATGGATTTTCATAACCATATCAATTCAGTCCTTCCCGGTGTACATTTTACTTTACACTATAATACCCAACAGATTAATTTCTTGGATACCACTATCATTTCGGATTCTTTGGGTAACTTGACTTCTGATCTCTACAAAAAACAACTGATCGCAATAGCTTACTCCATTTCCATAGCAATCGCGCACCCAATACTAAACAGTCACTACGTCGCTCTCAATTTAGTCGTATTAATCGGATAGTACAAGACTCAGAGGCACGCCACACTCGCTTACAGGAAATGTCTAACCGTTTCCTTGAACGTGGTTATCCACAACAACTCTTACAGCAAAATCTTATACAAATGACGAGAGACGACCCTCTTCCTGATCCAGGCATCTCGAGACCACAGACCATTTCACAACATATCCCACTTATCTTAAAATACCATCCTTTTACTCCCAAGATTCAACACATTGTACGTAAACATTGGTCTATCCTAGCTAATTCATATCCACAAATAGAGTTTTTCCAGAATCCACCCTTACAATGCTACAAGACGGACAGAAACCTATGAGACCACCTCGTTAGAGCAGACGTTGGCTCACTTCGTACGACTATTAGACAAACCACCTTGACTACCCCTAAAAAGGGCACATTCCCTTTTCCTAGGAAGTGCCCAAGCTTTTTCTGTAACCCAAGGGCCTTACTTCCACCCCCAATACCGACGCGTTACTGATTTAAGGATATTTTTCTGTCTCTCAAAATTTTTTGTGTACTTGATAAAATGTCCTTGTGGTTGCCTGTGGGAAAAACCCCTAAATGTCAAAAAGGCATACCAAAAAAATCCCAATACATGTAAGGGGCCTTTATCCCTATACCTGCCCAAATTTTGTAACTAAACCTTCCTTTCCCAAATGAGATTTCAGGGAAAGAAAAGATACCCATTCCTGACGGGGGGCCAATCGGATTGCCACTCTTTTAAAAGAGAACGTTTTGGATTCCACTTTCAACCCTTGAACCCGATGATTTAAATCGCGAATATGATAGGGGGTATTAATTTCCGTTAATCTTTTGAGATTCTACTAATAGATTTCCTCTTGACATGTATTATATTACAATGTTTATCCCTTTACGTCACCCCAAATTTATTTTTCCCTTTCTTACTCCATCTTATCTCATCCTAGTAAAATGTAAATAATTTAAAGATTCCTAAAAATTAAAAATATTTTTACAATGTATTTTATGCATTAGGTTGTTCCTCTTAAATTTATGTTTTTTATGACTTATTTCCCGCCGATATCATTAGTTTTGAACGTGATGAACACATTAACTATTTTTTTCATTTTTTTTTCAATTACAGACCAATGATTCATTAACCCCTTTCCCCGCATCCCTTTTTCGGAAAAATGTTTTTTTTTGGCCTATTGATTTTTTCTCTTGCCCCCATTTACCCCTTTTAATGCCCTTTTTCCATATTTTTTTAATTTTTTACATTCCCCCCCCTTCTCATCCTTCATCTTTTGATTTTGCTTCGCGTTTCTTCTTTTTTTTTTTGTCTCCTTTCTACATTGAACCTCTCGTAGCACGCTAAATCGCTCCCCTTTTCACGGCAAAAGGGGGGCGTTTCGGGCCTGCGCAGTGGACACTTGTAGTCTTTCCTTTTCCCTCTCCTTCTGCGCATCCAGACCCCCCCGCGCACACGTGACATTTTTTTGGGGCTCCAGGCCCCGAGAAATTTTCCGCTGTCCCCCCCCAACACACCGGACGTCTCGTTTACCTCTTTCACCCCGGTACTTTCTGCCTGCTTTATTCTAATTTCATTGATTTGCCTAGTTAACCCCCTAATTTTTATATTCCTCTTCCATCTATTCCAGCCAAATGCCTTTCCTCCACCGACAGGGGGGACTACACTCCATTTCCCACGGAGACCTCTTCTCCATAGTATAAAAAAATTTTTTAAAGGGGTCAGCTCGGTGGTAGGATTAACACAGGGACCAGTCATTTAGCTCTGTTTAAATGTTCTGGCATTTATTTCAGCCTGTAGATAAACAGCAAACATAAGTGGGCTTAACTTCAGCCAAAATGCGTGACAAAATAAAACAAAGTTCACACCAGTCCGTGCGGGACACTTACAGTCTGTATCGTTCAGGCTCCAAGCCTTCCTTGCCTCCACCAGTGCCGGGCTTGTAGTCTGTTTTGGGATCTCTCCTGTTGCCACACAGCACTCTCCAGCCATCACAGACACATTCATCACACCCACTCCCCACTGATCTCCAGGCTTACATACAGCAACAAAAAACTCTGGCCTGGAACCCTGAAGATGTGGAGCAGTCACCCACCCCAACCTCTATGACTGCTCCTGTGGAAAACCCAGGCCCAGGATACTTGCTCTGTAAGATACTAACAGAAAACGTATGCCAGCAACCTACGCTTGCTTGACCAATGAAATTACAGGTTTTCACCTCACCAATGCCGGGTATTAGTGTACATCAAATCTCTGGTATACCACAATCCCTTCTGTCCTCTTAACACCACCCCCCCCCCCCTCTGCCAAGGCCGTGGTTCTGGGCACCTTTATCATTATGCCGTTGCACCCTTGACAGGTGCATTGCATTACCCTGTAGCTTCCAGGCCTATGTTCTAATGTGAAGTTGAAAATCTTGTAGGGCAAGAACCATCGGGTGGACAAGCATTTTTCCCTTCTTCTCTCTTAGACATCTGTGGGGAGGCATGATATGACACCAAACCTAAACCTGCGCCCCAGTTGGTTGTAACACAGGAGAATCCATGGCCCACTAATGGGCAAGGCACTCTTTCTCGATGTTCAAGTATTCTTTCTCTGCCGGGGACAACTTGCCTACTCAACTTACCGTGGGGGGCTCTTCTCCTTTACTACATAGACATACACAGCCCCTACCCCGCATCGAAGCAGCTGTCTGAATCACAAATTCTCTGGAAAAATCCGGGTGCAAACCTACACGGGCTGCCTACAAAGGGCTGTCTTTAGTTTTTGTAAGGCCCTTCAGGCATCTGGGGACCATTAATCCCGCGGTTTACCTTGGCTCCTTTTGTCAGGTCGGTGAGGGGCACCGCTTTCTCTGCGAAATTGGTAATGAACGTCTATAGTACCCACAATACCCAGGACGCCTCCTCCTGACCTGTTTTTTGTTCTGGGGATGGGGCCAGCTTTGGATGGCTCCAACTTTATTGGTTGAGGTTTGATCACCACTCGCCACACGGATGTATAAGTACAGGGCTTTCTTCCATTCCCCTATAGCCGACTTGATGGGGTTAACCGTGAACCCGCCTTTCCTTAACACCCCAGGGACAGCCTGAACCTTAGACAGAGAAACTTTCCCACTCTGACTAAAATGGATATTGTCATCCAGATGGCTGCCGCCATATTTCCTGTGGGGACGCAATACCCGGTCCATGGCCTCTGGACGTTGCCGGGGCTCCCTGTAAGCCAAAAGGCATCCCGGACATACCTGGAAAAGGACCTTCAGGTGTGGGAGAAGGCTGTCATCTCCTAGCCTCCTTTCGACAATCGGAAATTGCCAATACCCTTTGGTATAGATCCTGGGTTGTGATGATATCGAGTGAACCCAGTCTTCTCTATCAATGCATATACCCGGGATCGGGGTAGGCATCTACTTAGACACTCGTTCAGTTTCGATAATCGTTAACAAAATAGCCATTCCCATTGGCTTCGGGAAACAAGATATGGGACTAGACACCCACTTTTTGATTCCTCGATCACCCTAGGGCCAACTCTTTGGACCTCTTTCGCATGATCTCCCTGCGGAGCCTCGGGCACCCTATAGGGGTTTTAAATTGACACTTACTGGGGGGTCAGTGATTTCTCTCATGCTCTAACTACGGTGGTTCGACCTGGGGATTCTGTAAATAAATCTCTATCTGTAGGAGCAAAATGTTTTACACTGCTGCTTCTGTGGATGACGACAGGGTCTCCGCCACTTTGACCTCCTCAATGGCTGGGCGTACGTTGGGCCACCGCACAACGGGGCTTCTAGAGGGTCCCTCTCTTTCCAGGTTTAACAAATTCACCATATACACTTGGTAGGGCTTCCTCCCTGACTGGTTTGGTGTACCCGTAATTCACTTCGCCTCACCTTTTCGACTACCTTCTTATGGCCTCGCCCATTTTGTGAGAAACTTACTTTTACCTGTGGGTTACCATCACCAGAAACTCGGTCTCCCGGGTTAAACTGCCTAAGACGGGCTGAACTATTATAGACCCTTGCCTGGGCCTCTTGAGCCTGAAGAAGATGCTCCTTCACAATAGGCATCCTTGCAGATAAATAATAAGAAGTAGAGATAGCTCACCTATGTATACGGCTAGCCTAAATACGTCCATGTGGAGTGAAGTAGTGTAGTTCTCCGTTCCCGGTTACCGCCGGCCACAGCGGTATGCAAACAAACTACAATGCCGGATATCTGGTGCTGTAGCCACTGCAGGGCCGTGCGCCGGTTGAGGATACTCAAACTCCGGTTGCGGTTGGAAAAACATACACAACTTTATTGAAGATTTAAAATAAGCAGCGCACAAACTAGCCACAGGATGCTGCACTTTGGACAGACGCGTTTTCGAGCGTGTCGCTCTTGTTCACAGTCAAACATGAGGTACTAGTGCTATAATTTAAAACAACTTAAACCTCAATCAGATTTGCAGGTTAATGATCCAACATGTCAATGCTGGATAGGTAAACGTTATTTACTCTCTTAAAGGGGAAGCACACAAGTTGGTATGCAGCAATATGTAATTATGCTATTATAGAGGGCATAGTGGGCATTGGTATTTGATTGGATTATTTTTAATTTGTATATTGTAGGTCGGTGGCGATAGTTTAAGCCTTGCGGTTTTCTGGTACCAACATGAGTACTCAGTATGCTTTCATCTGTCTGAGTTTTTTTTCCAATTCCTCCATATTGGGGCTTGTGACATGCTTCTATGCATAAAATTTGTAACTGGGTTTAGGTTCTCCTTGGTGACATTCAGAACAGTGTTGTTTTGTCGCAACCTGATGCGTTTCATTCCTTTTTCTGATGCCATCTATGTGCTCATGATTCGATTTTTTACCTTTCTTTTGGGTGCTACCCACATATTTTTTATTTTGCCATATGGTAACTTCTAATAATATATATGAATGGTGTGTATTGAAGTTGATAATCTGTTTGATTTCAAATTTTTCCATGTCAGTTTGATTTACCGAATGTTTTTGTTTTTATGGCTAAGGCTGCATGTGTTGCATCCTATTACCCCCGCACTTGAAGAGACTTTTTGTTTTAGCAAATTTTGATTGTGGGGTCTCTCTAACAAAAGTGCTAGGACGGGGATTAATATTGCCTATTGATTTTCTTTTGGTTCTTTTTGGGAACCAACATGCTACTCCTTCTTTTAAGATTTCTGAAATAATTCGTCCTGACGGAGTATGTTGAGATTTTGTAGGAATATAGCTTATATTCCCTAAAATTCTTGCCTAAATTGGTGGAATAATACCAGTTTACTTGAGTGAGTGATTGTGCTTTATTTTCATTATATTTGGAATTTTCCAACAATGTAATTGTGTTTTTAGCACAATTTTGGCTTTCGCTCTTTTTATCTCTTTTTTGGTATACCTCTCTCTCTAAACTAGAGGTCAATGGTGTTAAAGATTATTTGAAATCTGAGTCCTGGGTACAGAAGTTACGTGCCCTCACATATTCTCCATAGGGTATGGCCCCAAATTGTTCTGGGCGAATGACACTGTTTGCTTTGAGGATGGAGTTTCAGAGTTTTTTTGGTTTACGGTACTTTGTGAGATATTACGTACCATTCTCAATATCCCTTTTAGTAGAAGTCCAAGAAGGGATTCTCATCTTTGTTCCCCTTTGCCGTGAACCGTAAATTTAAAATGATTAAGATTTAAATACTCCAGAAAGGGTTAGCTGTATGAGCGCTACAATCGTGACCCCAAATATGCAAGAAGGTCATGTATGTAGCGCCCATACCAGACATGCATCCCCAAATAGGATTATTTCGTGATATATTGCATGGTGCTCCACCATGCCATGGTGATATTGGCCAGAGAGGGCGAGGGCAGTGGCACCCATAGGTGCCCCCACTAGTTTTGTAACTAGTAATTTTTTCAAATGTGAAAAATTAATTGTTTAGCAAGAATTATGATGAATGGGAGCAGGAATTCTTGTAAGTTAGAATTATTGTTACTATGATGTTTGAGGAAAAATGCTACTGCAACAATAACAATGTCATGGTATAGATGGATTGTAAGCTAATGAAATCGACAGCTCTATCCCCAAGTTATAGCTACTTTGCATTGCCTCACCTACCATGGTTTTCAAGATGGAATTTAGTGTCCTTTATGTAGACAGGTAATTTTCGACTACAGGCTGTAGATGTTGGTCTACCAGATGTTGAGGTCTCTCAAGAGCGATGATTGCTAGAAATTATGGCCTTAAAACTGGGAAGGGAATAGTTTTTATGCACCTTAGGGCTACCATAAAATACTGGACTACGTAATCGTGCCTCAAAGGTATTTTTTATGTTTTTCGTGATAACCCCCAGACACCACCTCACTCAAAAGCCGGTCTAGCTTTCTACGAATGTTTCAGTGGGATTTGCATCCAATCTAAGGTTGTTTGTGTGTCCCTAGTATCTTATATATTTGCATTGTTTAGAGGCCAGCACATCACCACAGTTGCCCCCCTTTGTCAGCCCTTCTAATAACCCATTATTGTTGTCTTTTATCTCTTTTAGGCTTTCTTTGTGACCATGTAAGGTTGTTTTTTTCCCTTGTTTTTTATTCCTCAATCTTGATATTTTTTCTTTGTAATGCCATTAGGTCCCGCTCATAACGTTTTGGAAAAACTTCTTAGCAGTTACCCTGGCTTTCAGGGGTAAAAGGCTGGGTTGTTGGGCATGTTGGCGATGGATGCTGGGCATCCCCTTCACACTCCACATTATCTTATTTCCATATGTTTTCTAAGACCAAGCTTCCTGAAGTTTTTCAATGCAATCCTGTTCATTTAAACGTAGTGTCTCAAATTTTTGACATCATCACTATTGTATCTCCTGGGTTATCGGTTTTCTCATCTTTATTGAAAAAATTTTTTTGCACTGGCAAATACATCTACTAAATTTGTTAATGTCCAGGAATAGTAGAAAAAGGTCAAAAAACAACACAGAGGGGGGAAATTTAGTCCTTGTTCCCAGAAACATCGATTTGAGGTGGTTAGTACTGCAGGTGTTAGAACTAGACTTTGTGTCGTGTTACCTACTTTTTGTAATTTACTTTTTTCTGTCCGTATGTTCTTATGGACTTCTCCATGGTCGTTAAAATCTTCTTGAGATCCTTTCTCTTGTGTTCCCGTTTTTTGACTGGCTATTGACTATTGTGTGGCTGTTCCTCTTCATTGGGATGGTTTCTTGTTATTGCATGACAGAATCTTGTATCTCCCATGTACGGTGACTTGATTTTTTACAATGTTCTGTGGATTAACTGCCCTTTTCTCATTATTTTCTCATTTTTTTTCTTAATATAGATCTCGGTGTGAATTCTTGTTTTCCTTTAACCCATGTGTATACCCTGTTGTTATTGTAACTTCCACCATCTTCTTGTATATTTTCTCCTTTTATTTTCCTATAAATGGACCTTTTTCAATTTTCTTTCTATTTGTATCCTATTAGATGTTTCTTGCTGTATCGAATTGTGTCAGTTCTTAGTATACTTGAACTTTCTCCTGTGCATTTTTTTCACTTTTTCATTTACTAGCTTCAATAAGTTTTTCAGTTTCAAAATCTATAAAAAGTTTTATAAGCGCTAAACGAAAACATTTGAACAGGGTGTCATTCCATTTTCTATGAATCATCTGTAGGTGGGAAATGAGGGAAGCCTTTTTAAAGCGCCAAGTCCCCTCGGCACTATTTTTTCTCATTGTAAGTTGTTATGTCTTGTTGGTCCCACCACAGTGTCAATTCTTTAATCTTAGCTTCTCAAGTTCTATGAATGCCTGATTCCATTCTTGTGTACATTCTATTCTGCATTGTTTTCTTAAACACCTCGATAGTTTTGCTTTGCGATCTAATGGAAGGGAAGCTTTTCCTGTTGTTGCATGCTTCAAGCGGAGCTCCGTTGAGCAATTCAATGATGACTAGTGCTGCTGCAATATAACGTAAATCACTTTCCGGCTCACACTCCGGTAAACTAATGTAATTGCTGCCCATTAGTTAAGAGTAATAGTGGCGCCCTTCACAACCTTGCAGATTAAAATAATAGAAGTAGAGTAGCGACACCTATGTATCGGGCTAGTCCTAAAAATGTCCAATGTGAGTCCGAGTAGTGTAGTTCTCCGTTTCCCGTGTTCCCGCGGCCAGCGGTATGCAAACATATTCAATATGCCCGGAAATCCTGGTGCTGAGCACTGCAGGGGCCTGCGCGTAGAGGAAATCCCAAAATCCGGTTGCGGTGAAAAATACACAAACTTTATTGAAGATTAAAATACAGCAGCGGCACAAACATGCCACAGGGATTTTGCTGCACTTGACAGACGCGTTTCGAGCTGTGTCGCTCTTGTTCACAGTCAACATGATGGCTACTTAGCTGCTATTAATTTAAAACAACTTAAAACCAATCAGATAGCAGGGTTAATGATCACATGTTAAATGTGGATAGGTACGTTATTGTACTCCTCTTATTGGCGGGAAAGCACCACCAAGATGGTATGCAGCAATATGTTAAATATGGTATATAGAAGGGCATAGGTGGGAATAGTAAATATGATTCTAACTTACAGATTTCTGCTACATGTCCATAGAATCTTGATAAAAGTATTTTTTTCACATTTGAAAAAAATTACTCATTTACAAACTTGGGTGGGGCACTATGGGATGCCACTGCCTCGACCCCCTCTATTGCCAATATCACCATATGCCTGGTGGGGCAGCACCACCATGCAATATATCACGTGATAATCCTAATTTGGATGCATTGTCTGATGGTATGGGAACTACCATCGATCGACCTCTTGCTCTTTGGGGTCACGATTAGTAAGCGCTCATTACAACCTTTCATGGAGTATTTAATCTTAATCATTTTTAATTTAGGTTCACGGCGCATATGGGAACAAATATGAGATCATTTCTTCTTGGGGACATCTCTACCTAAAAGGGGATATGAGAATGGTACGATAATTAACCACAATGTACCGTAAACCAAAAAATCTCGGAACCTCCATCCTCAAAGCAACAGTTGTCTTCGCACTGTACAAATGGGCCCATACCTATGGAGATATATTGTGAGGGCTATCGTAGATCTGTTACCCAGGACTTCAGATTTCAAAAAGAATCACGTTATAAACATTAAATAACTCTAGATTAGAGGAGAGAGGTATATACCAAAAAGAGATAAAAGAGCGAAAGCCAAATTGGTGCAAAAAACACAATTACAATGTTGGAAAATTCCCCTAACAAAATAATTTTTTTTTATTATAAACATTGAAAATAAAGCACATCCACTCAAGTAAACATGGTATTTTTCCACCAAATTTAGCAAGAATTTATAGGGAAATAAAATATATATTATACAAAACAATCTCAACATACTCCGTCAGGACGAAATTATCTTCAGAAATCTTAAAAAGAAGGAGTAGCATGTGTTCCCAAAAAGAACCAAACAATAGGCATTATTATATCCCCTAGCACTTTTGTTAGAGAGACCCCTCAAGGCAAAATATGGCTAAAACAAAAAGGCTTCTTCAAGTGCGGGGGTAATAGATGCAACACATGCAGCCTCAGCATAAAAACTAAAAACATTCGGTAATCATACTGACATGGAAAAATTTTAAATCAAACAGTTTATCAACTGCAATACACACCATGTCATATATATTATCGAATGTACCATATGCCAAAAAAAAAATATGTGGGTAGCACCAAAAGAAAGGTAAAAATTCGAATCATGGAGCACATAGCTGGCATCAGAAAAGGCAATGAATCGGCATCAGGTGCGACAAAACACTTTCTTGAATGTCACCAAGGAAACCTAACCAGTTTCAAATTTTATGCTATAGAGCATGTTACAAGCCCCAATAGGGAGGAAATTGGAAAAAAAACTAAGACAGAGAGAAGCATACTGGATACTCATGTTGGGTACCAGAAAACGCAAGGCTTAAACTATCGCACCGACTACTATATATATATTAAAAATTATGCCAATCAAATTTCCATGCCCACTATGCCTCTATATACCATATTTACATATTGCTGCATACCATCTTGGGTGCTTTCCCCTTTAAGAGAGTACAATAACGTTACCTATCCAGCATTGAAACATGTGATCATTAACCTGCATCTGATTGGTTTTAAGTTGCTTTAAATTATAGCAGCTAAGTACCTCATGTTGACTGTGAACAAGAGCGACACGCTCGAAACGCGTCTGTCAAGTGCAGGCATCCTGTGGCATTGTTTGTGCGCTGCTTATTTTAATCTACAATAAAGTTGTGTATGTTTTCACCGCAACCGGGATTTGGAGTTCCTCACGGCGCAGGCCCTGCAGTGGCTCAGCACCAGGATATCCGGCATTTGTATTTGTTCACAATAGGCATCACCTGGGCTATCCTCTCCTGCATCTGGGAGATATGCTCTATTACACTTTTATACGGAGTGACCTCCCCTTCGCAGGTCTCATTGGCAACATCCAACAACCCCCTGGGGTGTCTGCCATATAACAACTCAAATGGGGAAAACCCTATGGATGCTTGGGGCACCTCACTGATGGAAAACAGCAGATAGGGTAGTAGATAATCCCAGTCTCGACCATCCTGTTCAACTACTCGTTTTAACATAGCCTTCAGGGTCTTGTTAAAATGTTTGACCAGCCCGTCTGTTTGGGGATGGTAGACCGAGGTGCGGAGCTGGGTAACTTTTAACACTTTACAGAGGTCCCGCATCACCCTCGACATGAACGGGGTCCCTTGATCAGTCAGAATTTCCTTAGGTATCCCAACCCTGGAAAACATCTGAAATAACTCCTTGGCTATGGCCTTGGAGGAAGTATTTCTGAGTGGGACTGCCTCTGGGTACCGGGCTGCATAATCGACCACGACCAGGATATACTGATGTCCTCTGGCTGACTTCACCAGGGTTCCTACCAAGTCCATGGCAATTCTGTCAAAAGGCACCTCAATAATCGGAAGAGGTATCAGGGGGCTGCGGAAGTGGGCTGCCGGGGAGGTGATCTGGCATACGGGGCAGGACTGGCAATAGTCCCGAACTTGTCGGTGAAGCCCAGGCCAATAGAATCTCTGAAGGATCCTTTCCTGGGTCTTCTCTGACGCCAATTGCCCCCCTAAACACAGGGGAAATGAGCCGGTCTATCACCATCTTCTGGTATGGTTTGGGCATTACGAGTTGTTCTACCAACTATCCGAGTTTTTGTCACCCGATATAGCAGATCCCCATTCATGGCAAAATGGGGGTACCTCTTACCACCCCGGGCGCTTGGGGCACCCCTTTTTACTACCACCACACTCCTGCGGGCCTTCTCAACGTCTAAATCCCGGAGTTGGGCCGACCCAAATTTTTCCCGGGAAAACTCTAAATCGGGGCTACCTCGTCAGGGGTTTCCTTTCCTCGTTGTCCCCATTTAACACGGGAAAGGGAAACTCCAGGTTGCCTCTGGCTCAGCCCGCCGGGGTGACCGCACTCTGTAGGGGCTCTGATAGGCGATGGGTTCCGTGGTAGTCCCCGTTCCACAGAGGCAAACAGAGGAAAATCCCGTCCGATTATAACGTCATACTTTTAATTTTGGGACCACCCCTACCTGGTGGGACCGGGACTCCTTGCTCTTTTTCCATGGTCACCTGGGCCACTGAGTAACCTTAGTGTCACCATGAATACAGGTAACACCTACTCTCCCCTTTGGATCAACTCATGTGTAATAGAGGCAGAGAGGAGCGTACCGGGACTCCCGAGTCCAATAGTCCTGACACCAAAGTCCCATTGACCGTCAGTTGGCAGTGTGAGCAAATAGCGAAGAACGCCGTCCCGTCGAGCAGTCCATGGGTTCCGTAGTATGGGGCCAGGGGAAACCCTATGTCCGGGGCATGGCAACCCCAACAAACCAACCTCTCGGAGTCCCCCTTGCTTCGGGGGTTCTGTTCCCCACCCTGCCTTTAGGGCGACTCTGCTGAAGACTCTGCTTGTCCTGGTTTCTCCGAGTCTTTTGGGCTTTCCAGTAGGTGGATTTCGAACCCCTGCGGGGCCCACGGGCGTTCTCGGAGTGTGATAAATTCTACCAAGTCACCTGGCTATCGATTTGGCTGGGGGGTCCCTTGGGTCACCCAGGTTGGATAGGTTTTGGGCAGGGAATGTATGAAAACGATCCATGACTACTCGGTCCACATCTGAGCGGGGTGCATACATTGGCTGTAGCCATTTTTTGCCCCAGATGAAATAAATCAAAACTCTGGGAAACCTGGTAGGCTTGTCCGTACGATAAGTCCAATGGGGGACCGCGGGGCCGTACGCCATGGTAACCCCAAGTGTGTCAGGATTTCTGCTTTCAACTTTGGGTATTCATTAGCAATCCTGGAGGGAAAGGGTCACAAAAAGCCTTCCGGGGTTCACGGTTAGAAATGGGGCTAAACCTTGCCCATTGACCCGGTGGTAGTGTTCTTGGTTGGCCAACCGCTCAAACCCAGTGAGATACGTCTCGACGTCTTCCTCCAGTGTCAGTTTTTGCAATGTTCCTCACGCTCCTTCGGCATTATGTAAAGTCACGTCACCTGGAGGGGCTGGCTTTTCCGGGCCTGGATATCCTGGGTCAGCTGTTGAATCATCAGCCGATTGGTTTCCTGCTGAGCCCTCATGGCTTCCATATGAGCTTGCTGTTGCTGCGCTATGAGTTG
Organism: Phyllomedusa bahiana; assembly: GCA_025379985.1. Classification (NCBI taxonomy): domain Eukaryota; kingdom Metazoa; phylum Chordata; class Amphibia; order Anura; family Hylidae; genus Phyllomedusa; species Phyllomedusa bahiana. The sequence goes on from JAODAL010016862.1 coordinate 63,548, forward strand.
CTGCTGCTGTTGAGCCATGGCTTGCTGCTGCATTTGTACAGCCTCTTTATGGGTCTGCTGCTGTTGAGCCATGGCTTGCTGCTGGGCCTGCATAGCCTCTTTATGGATTCTGCTGCTGAGCTTCCATTTGCCTCCTTCTGGGCCTGCTGCTGCTGTGCACTAATCTGCTGCTGCTGTGCATTTGCTTGCACTAGGTGTTTAATTAGTTCCTCCATGGAGGCTGATGTTGTGGAGATATCAGTTGCAGCCGTAACCCAGGCATTTCCATGTCAAACAAAAACACAGCAGCCACACAGTCTCTTTTAGGCAAAAACTTTCGTCCATTTAGTAGTGGGGAAACTTTTGGCTTCCGGCCTTTAAATGTCGCTGCTGTACGTTCTAAGCACTGTTGTATGCAGCACAACCAGTGCCAGAGATGCCCATTGCATACCTCCACCAATTGTAAGGGATCAGCTCGGTGGTAGGATAACACAGGACCAGTCCTTTAGCTCTGTTTAAACGTTCAGGCATTTATTTCAGCCTTAGATAAACAGCAACATAAACGTGGGTTAACTTCAGCCAAATGCAGAGAAAATAAAACAAGTTCACACAGTCCGTGGGGACACTTACAGTCCTGTATCCCATCAGGCCTCCAGCCTTCCTTGTCTCCACCAGAGACCCGGGGTGTAGTCTGTTCTTGGGATCTCTCTGTGCACACCAGCCTCTCCCAGCATTTACAGACAATCAATCACAAAACCCCACTCCCACCTGTCTCCAGGCTTACATACAGAAACCAAAACTCTGGCCTGGAACCTGAAGATGGGAGCAGTCACCCACCCAACTCTATGACTGCTCCTGTGAAAACCCGCCCCAGACTACTTGCTCTGTAAGCCATTACTAACAGAAAACGTATGCCAGCAACCTACCGCTGCTGACACATGAAATTACAGTTTTCACTCCCCAATGCCAGGGTCCTTTTGGGGAACATATCTCTGGTCCACCACAATCCCTTCTGTCCTCTTACAGTATATATTTCCACATATGTCACTTTTTCCATATCTTGTTTTATGGGCTATCTCCTCTTACTTATTCTAACCAGCTTCTACTGAGCCCTGATTCTTTTATATTACATACCCCCTCTTTTATCCTTGATTGGTAAGACATTTATGTTACCTATGCACGTTTTTTGCTGTATTGTTTACTCAGAAGAAATTCCTTTTTCCTCTCCGTTTCTAACATTTTTCTTTATTTTGTTGTATACATAAATTATATATTTTAATATATTATTTATTTTATATATATTTGTTATTATATTTTATATATATATAAAATATTCCTCTCTCTCTATACTGACTTTCCCTCTTCTTATTACACTTGCCTCCTTCTCCATGTGTTCTCTTGACCTACCTCTTTTGCTGTATTTGTTATGACACCCAATGTTTTTCATCAGATGTCACTTGATAAAGGCACCTCACGAAACAGTCGTACTCCATATTGACATCGAATTCCTTTGTTCCATTAGATCTCATTTGTTAAAGTCACTTGTTATCTGTATGTTTTATCGTACACTAACTCACTCTACATTACTTATTTTGGAATGCACATCTGCCCGATCTCTAATAACATTTAATACTATTTGCATCTATTTGTTTTGGTGTGCAGTGTTTTATTCTTATTTATTGGACTTATTTTCCACGTTTAGCACCCATCCTATTCCCCCATTACTTAGGTGTGCGTAACCATTTATCTACTAGATTGTCTACCACTATATGGGCACTGTATGGTGGTAATATACAGTCTGCAGAGCCTGTTTACAATGGTATCTACCATTATGTGGTCACTGTATGGAGATAATATATAGTCTGCAGAGCCTGTGTACACTGGTGTCTACCACTATATGGTCACTATATGAAAGGAATCTTGGTAGTAGTGTAATGGTTGATATTCAAGTACAGTATTGCGGTATTATTCAGTCAGCACATAGTGGTGATATGTGGTCATGATGTAGAGGTATCAGTCAGTCATTATGTGGTGGTGACATGTAGACATGGTATGAAGGTATTATCCAGTCACTATGTGGTAGTGATGTGTGGTCATGGTGTAATGGTATTATTCAGTTACTTTATGGTAGCGATATGTGGTCATGGTGTGGTGGTATTATTCATACACTATGTGGTGGTGATATGTGGCCATGGTGATGAGGTATTATTCAGTCTCTATGTGGTGGTGATATATGATCATGCTGTGTTGATATTATAAAGTGCCAAGTGGTAGTGATATGTGGTCTTAGTGTGGTGGAATTAGTCAGTCGCTATGTGGTGGAAATAGGTGGTCAAGGTGTGGTGGTAGTATTCACTCACTATCTGATGGTTATATGTGGTCATGTTGGTGTGGTATTACTAAGTCACTATGTGGTGGTGATATGTGGTCATGGTGTGGAGGTATTATTCAGTCACTCTGTTTAGTTGATATGTGGCCATGGTGTAGTAGTATTATTCAGTCACTATGTGGTGGTTATATGTGGTCAGGGTGTGGCTGTATTATTCAGTCACTATGTGGTGGTGATATGTGGTCATGCTGTTGTGGCGGTATTATTCAGTCACTATGTGCTGATGGTATGTGGTGTTATTATTTAACACTATGTGGGGGTGATATGTGGTCATGGTGTTGCTGTAATATTCAGTCACTATTTGATTGTGATATGTGGTTATGTTGTGGTGATATTATTCATTCACCATGTGGTAATATGTGGTGGTATTCAGCCACTATGTGGTGATGATATGTGGTCATGGTGTGGTGGTATTATTCTGTCACTATGTACAGGTCACCTTAATATAAAAGAGTTAGAGGGTTTTAGAGTGACTTGTGGTAGATTCTTCCCTCACTTACCATGGAGGTTATGATTTCATCCAGAGACATTCATGAGGAACTATCATGGGGGCTTTCCCTGTCTCACAAGTCAGTCTGTGGAATATCCGCAGTGGAAGAGCTGCCCGGTCTCTTGTCAGTCATTCTGCTCTATAGTTCATGGGACCGGACTGATAAGCTCTGAAGATCCCCAGGTTCTGCTCGGCTGCAGCATTAAACAGTTCTTTCTGAACATTCAGAACTTTATTTATATTGTTTGTAAAAATTTAAAACCAAATTTTTGGGGATTTCACCCATAAAGAGATGAATAATAAGTATAAAAAAGCTACAACACTGTAAAACCGAACGCACCACAAATAAAATCTTCTTAAAGGGTTGTTCCACCAATGAAATGCATCATCTATACAAAGGATTGGGAATTATGTATGACCAGTATGACCGCAGGTCTGATCTCTGGATGGAGGAGCAGTCACATGTGAACCCTGCCAATGGATAGGTGACGGCTGGAGACAGTTGGGTGGCAGTATACATACATGAGGAGCATTCCATTACATTGATCTTGGGGTCCCAGTAGTTACCCGCAGCCCCACCGATCATACATTTGTCACCTATCCTCTGCATGGATAATAAATGTGATTGATTGACAACCCCTTTAAGGTTCCTTGGTAAAGCAATGAGACCTCAAATTAGAACATACCAGTGAGGGGTTCACATACTTTGACCACTTGTGTCTGTGATTAATATTCTTACTATATATGATCTGATATCAGAGGAACTGTTATTATAACTGAGAAGAAAAGAGGAATAGATGAAGCAGAAGTCCCTGTGTTCTGCTGGTGCAGCAGGAACGTGCCATCTGGGTCAGCAACAAGATTTCTAGAAAGACGAACATGAGTTTCTGTAAAGTGTTAATGAGATTCTAGAGGGACATTTACTGTAAGAGGAACGACAGAAGTGTGAGAAGAACAGGAAAGCGCAGAATTATTGGGGGGGTTGGCCGCTCCCCTGTAATGGTGGCTTTTCTTCTTGCTTTTTGCTCTGGGGTCGTCTTAAGCTTCTGCTCCCAGGATCCTGACCCTAAGAGTGATGACTGGAGAGGACCCGGGGCTGAGGAACCATAAGATAACACAACCAAGGGTCTGCTCTGGTGTTGTCTTTAGCCGCTGCTGCCAGGATCCTGACCCTAAGAGTGATGACTGGAGAGGACCCGGGGCTAAGGAACCATAAGATAACACAACTAGGGGTCTGCTCTGGGGTCGTCTTTAGCCGCTGCTCCCAGGATCCTGAACCCGGGAGTGAGGACTGGAGAGGACCTGGGGCTGAGGACCCAAAAGAAAACACAACCAGGGGTCTGCTCTGAGGTCGTATTAAGCTTCTGCTCCCAGGATCCTGACTCCGAGAGTGATGACTGGAGAGGACCCTGGGCTGAGGACCAATAAGATAATACAACCAGAGTCTTCTCTGGGGTCGTCTTCAGCGTCTGCTCCCAGGATCCTGACCCAAGAGTGATGGCTGGAGAGGACCCGAGGCTGAGGAACCATAAGATAACACAACTAGGGGTCTGCTCTGGGGTCATCTCCAGCCGCTTCTACCAGGATCCTGACTCCGAGAGTGATGAGTGGAGAGGACCCGGGGCTGAGGAACCATAAGATAACACAACCAGGGTCTGCTCTGGGGTCTGTGTTTATTTTGGGGTCCTCTTGAGTGCTACATTTGTATAGACTTCTATGTATAGTTACTTATATTTATTTTGGAGATAAGTCTGGGTCTTAGTGAAATTCCCTGGAAACATCCGCCATATTGTAAGTGTGTGACATTGAGAGTTAGTTCTTAGCCCTGTGATCACCAGCAGATGAGGGGAGTTCTGTGATTATCACCCATCACCCAGTGGCTGTAAGGCTATGTCTACACAGCACTGCATTCTCACTGGATTTTCAGCATATTCAATTTTTAGGACCTAAAAAATCTGACTGAACCTATTACTGTGTAGACTTCAATAAAAAATCCATGCTGGAGTCTACACAGCACAAGTTTTTCACTGAACACAATCTAATATCAGTAGCACACTACTAGCACTAAAAAAAACAATCAAAAGGCACATAGGAATTTTTGGAAAAGCATTTCTGCTACTATTTTGAGGTTTTAAGTTCACATTTTTGATCAAAACTGCTTAAGCCCACCTGCCAGTCAGCAAGGGGACCTCAATACAGATGGGAACCTACACTAACATTCCCTCGCTTTAGGGCCTGTTCAGCCCTCCACACTTCAGGGAGAGAAGGTTCCAGCTACAAGGAACTCTCCATTGATTTAAAAGCCTGTGCAGGTGGGTGGAGTGCAAAAAAAAAAATGAAGGGGCAGCCACTCCCCCATACATACAGACTAGAAAACAATATTTGGTTTTCACATCCAAAAACATTTTTGAAAAAAATCAGCATAGGTGCACCCTGGTGTGGCAGCAATATGCATACATATTCCAAAATAAGCAACACACTACTAGCACTAAAAAAACAATCAAAAGGCACACAGGAATATTTGGAAAAGCATTTTTTCTACTCAGGATACATGAAAAATGTTTGAGGTTTTTAGTTCACATTTTTGATCAAAACCGCTTAAGCCCACCTCCCAATCAGCAAGTGGACCTCAATACAGATGGGAACCTACACTAACGTTACCCCTCTTGGTTCCTGTTCAGACCTCCACTCTTCAGGGAGAGAAGGTTCCAGCTACAAGGAACTCTCCATTGATTTAAAGCCTGTGCAGGTGGCTAGAGTGCAAAAAAACCAAAGAGGGGGCAGCCACTCCACCACACAAACAGTCCAGAACATAATATTTGGTCTGCACATCCACATGCTATTCTACATAGTAGAAATGCTTTTCCAAAAAATTTGTGTGCCTTTTAATTGTTTTTAGTGCTACTAGTGTGCTACTGATATTGGATTGGGTTTGTATGATACTGCCACACCAGTGTGCACCTATGCAAGTTTTTTGGATGTGCAGACCAAATATTGTTTTCTAGACTGTTTTGTATGGGGGAGTGATTGCCCCCTCTTTGGTTTTTTTGCTCCTTGTAGCTGGAACCTTCTCTCCTTGAAATGTGGAGGTCTGAACAGGCCCTAGAATAGGTAACGTTAGTGTAGGTTCCAACCTGTATTGAGGTCCCCTCGCTGATTGGGTGGTGGGATTAAACAGTTTTGATCAAAAATGTGAGTTAAGAACCTCAACAATTTTTCATGTGTCCTAAGTGGCAGAAATGCTTTTCAAAAAATTCCTATGTGCCTTTTGATTGTTTTTTACTGCTATTAATGTGCTGCTGATATTGGGTTGGGTTTTCCACTGAAGCCGCCGGCTGTCTGGCGGGAGATAGGACATGTTCTATCTTCTTCTGGATACCCGTTGGATTCCTGTAGAGCCCATGTACTAGACCAGTGGAAAATATTAAAACTGACCGCGATTTTGGAGCAAAGCTGTGCCATGAACTGCCGTAAAGTGATGTTTGCCTTTTCCAGAGTCCTGGAAGTGATGATGTGGCCCCACAGAGCATGGGTCTCATCATCATCCAGTCTGTCTGAGGTCACATTATATTTGGGGTGACCGCCCTTTGGCTGTATGGACCTGGAAGTGATGATGTGGCCCCACAGAGCACAGGTCTCGTCATCGTCCAGTCTGCCTGAGGTCACATTATATTTGGGGTGACCGCCCTTTGGCTGTGGGGTCCTGGAAGTGATGATGTGGCCCCACAGAGCACGGATCTCAAGATCTAGTTTGGCTGGGGAGACATTATATTTGGGGTGACTGCGCCTTGACTTTGAGGTATTGGAAGTGAGCATGTGGCTTCAAAGAGCCCAGATCTCATCATCATCCAGTCTGCCTGGGGTCACATTATATTTAGGGTGACCGCCCCTTGACTTTGGGGTCTTGGAAGTGACCATGTGGCTTCACAGAGCCCTGATCTCATCATCATCCAGTCTGCCTGGGATCACATTATATTTGGGGTGACCGCCCCTTGACTTTGGGGTCTTGGAAGTGACCATGTGGCTTCACAGAGCCCTGATCTCATCATCATATAGTCTGCCTGATGTCACATTATATTTGGGGTGACTGCCCTTTGGCTTTGGTGGTCCTGGAAGTGATAATGTGGCCCCACAGAGTGCTGAGCTCAGGATCTATTCTGCCTGGGGTCACATTATATTTGGGTTGACCTCTCTTGGTCTCTGGCACTGGTCGTACCCTTCCTTTGCTCTTCCGCTGCTTACAGCCTATACTGGGAACAGCAGCCTTACCTCATACCTTGTGCCTCCTCTGACCAGCACGATCCTGCTTTCATCCTTCTATATCCACCATTGTTTGACCGACTCTATTCCTCATCTACTAAGATGTCTTTTGTGATAAAGGATAGGGCTGCAAGGTTTAACCTTCTGGTATCTACTGTATCACTGTAACCTTCACACAGGATGTTCCTTCTAAGCAGGATCTGATTATCTATTTATGTGAATATAAAACCTTCTATTATTTGCATAATACCAGAATTGGTGCGCCGCAGTTCTCTGCTACTATATATGTTACCTGGCCAAGTTTGACCTCACCACTGAGCAACCACCACCTAGGTGTGTGTTACCCTATAACCTTCTACTTGCTGTTCAGGCTGTGGGTGGTTCTACAACTTCAGGCTTCCATTTCAATCTGTGGGTGGTTGTACAGCTTGAGGCTCCAACTTCCTGTCTAGACTGTGGTTGGTTCTACAGCTTCAGGCTCCCACTTCCTATTCAGACTGTGGGTAGTTCTATAACTTCATGCTTCCACTTCCTATTCAAGCTGTGGGTAGTTGTACACCTTCATGCTCTGACTTCCTGTCCAGACTGTGGTTGGTTCTAAAGCTTCAGGCTCCCACTTCCTATTCAGACTGTGGGTAGTTCTATAACTTCATGCTTCCACTTCCTATTCAAGCTGTGGGTGGTTGTACAGCTTCATGCTCCCACTTCCTGTCCAGACTGTGGGTAGTTCTACAGCTTCAGGCTCCCACTTCCTATTCAGACTGTCGGTGGTTCTACAGCTTCAGTCTCCCACTTCCTGTTCAGGATGTGAGCATATCTTCAGTAGTGATTGGCATATCAGCTTTGCTATTCCTAGCTGAGCCTGTTACAGTGACAGGAGTTCAAGAGGTTTGTAAACTGTAGTGCACAGAGCTACAGAGCTCTAAATGGTAAACACTTGTTTGTAACACAGATAAACAAGCTCCTGTGCTGGAGATAAGGTTCAGCAGTGACTCGCCATGGTCAGACAGGGCTGCTGAAGCAATGAGAGCAGAATGAGGAGGATGGTAACCTAGGGAAGCTTGTGTACCCAAGCTGTAGATAAAATCTCCTAAACAAAGCAAAATCAGAACAGCAATGTATTTGGTAATAGTTATTATTTACCTTTGTCTACATGTTTGAAGCCAATCAATGTGGTGAGAGCGCCCCTTTATGTTTAAATGGGAGCAGGCTGGGAAAAAAAGAAAAGTATTGTTAAACTTCCTTACCAGTCTCCACCACTCTAAAGCACCCTAGGATACATGGTACACCTCTTTAGAAGATGCTCATGTGCCATTGTGAGTGACTGTGGTGTAAGCATCTCCTGTGTGTTGGGACAAGAACATAGAGGTTCGGAGGAGTGGATCCCAGGATGAGAGGCAGCGGCGGGGGACAGGGAGGTGGGTATAACTTTTTTAAAATTTGTTTCCCCAGCCTGGCTGCATTTAAACTTACATTTTCACTGACTGGAAAACCACCAGTAAGTTTGGGGTCTATTCTGCTCTTTTTTTTAATAAAGTGCACATCCCCGGGGGCGTCCTCTAACCAAACATTGTTATTCAGTGTACCCATCATGCTCCCATCTGGGGCTCTCTAGCCGGACTGAGTCTGGACCAGCCACTGGGAACATAGAGCTGGCCGCACCTGTGAGGTATTCTCCGCTCACCCCTATGGGAGTTCCAAGACTTTAGGGTCAGATCTTGTTTGTTGTTGCTCATTGTCCAGATTGTAATCATGGTTTCCATCCTCACCTGCCAACTTTCCATCATTCCCATCATCCATTGGTCACTGTGTGTTCTAGTATTATGTTTGGCAGTTTCTTGGTTGGTTACAGTTTGGCTTTAGTGAAGTCCTGGGATAGCTGAGTACTGGGATCCATAGTTAAAGGGGTTGTCTCATCTCACTGTTTCATAGAGCAAGGAGCATTCTTTCATTCATGCATCCTGTCACTTCCTGGTCAAGCTGTGTGTAATTAGCATATGAGCTCTGTGTATTCAGACTACTGCTGGTCACTCTAGCTTAGATAAACAATGCAGATCCAGAGAAGCTTCAGAGCAAAAGTAAACAGTAGTCATTGGTGTCTTTTGTCTGAAAGATCAGATAACACACAAGCTCTCAGGCTGCCAGCAGTTCTGTGCTGTGACCTGTGTGATGACGTCACTCCGTGTTATCAGATAAGACAAACAGCAGAGGGAGAGCAAACAAACAGGTTGGTCACTAGAGAAACTAGAAAGCCGTTAGAAGGTGATAAAATCACTTGTAGCTCCACACCAAAAAAAAAAATGAACAAAGCAATATATTTGGAGAATGTCTTCATTTAGTGTTCCCTGCATGCTGAAAGCTAATCTTTGTAATGAGAAAAAGACAACGGAAAGGCAACTGCTATAGTTGAAGCCAAGTTCTCCAGTCTTGTACCAGCCTGCATCATTACAGTAGCAAAACGTAATTCCATGTTCCAAGATATCAGAGTACAAAATGTAACGTCAACTTTATCACTGGTTTCCAATGCTTTGGGTTGTGATCTAGGAATCAATTAACGAGTGTAGTAAGATGTCTAATGGCAAGTTAAACTTTGCTAAGTCAGTGCATCACCAAAAGAGTTGTTCTTTCATGGTGGCTCTGGAATGTCCATGCATTAATAGGTGTCATCTATGTGAATAGGAGGCACCTAATGCTATAATGCTGCAAGCAAAGCTGGTCACTGAGGTGAGGGAAGTGGTCGCCTTCATTATGATCAGGGGTTGTCTTCATGAGATAGTTGGTTACTCAGTGCACTTGCTCCACATAGTATGGTTGAAAAAAGACACGTGTCTATCAAGTTCAACCATGGATGGGGAAAATGTGGGTGAAGGAAGGAAGACAATGAGTTCTAGCCCAGCCTCCCCACTGGTGAATGCCCTGGAACCCACAAGGTAAGAACCAATCTGCTCCAGGGAAGACCCCAGGGCCGCCACCAGACAGGATCCAGACATCTTGCTCCATCCCTATGTCCTGCAAAAATCATAAAGGAGGCCATCATCTTCTATAATTGTCTAGAAGCCAACACAAGACCAACCATCAATGGTCGCACATTGAGATCTACTGGAGTCCACTGAGAGGTCCAACTCCCAATTCCAGTCTACAGTTCGGCCACCATTGCTGGAGATATTGTAAGGCTCATCTAGAGACTGAGCTCCTCAAGTCTTTCCTGTATTTCACCACTTTTTTAAGGTCCTTGCAATGTTCTTCTTGAACAGTTTCTCTTCTCAGACGCCTGAGACAAGTATTTCCCTTTTTTGACAAAGTATTAAAAGAAAATGTCTCATCTATGTAATTTTAGAGACATTAATTAGATTTCAATCTGTGAAAGAGAAACACTGTAGACAATGGGTAGATTGTCAAGTTGTGGAGAGGCCCATATTAAATGTATGAACATCCTCTCTGTATTGCCTGTCAGTGCAGTGGGCTTAGTTGTGTTACGAGTGTCCCCGCTGTCCCCTCAGCTTCAGGGACAAGTGGCGCCGCGGCCCGCATGTTGGGCCGCGGGCGCACTCGTTCCCCTGTGAGAGCATACTTACCCGGCCACGCTCCTGCTTCCCCCGCGGTCCTCTGCCGGCCATTGTGTGCATGCCCGCTCCTTAGGACGTGTGCGTGCCAACTCTCTCAGACTTAAAGGGCCAGCGCACTGGTAATTGGTTGATTGCTGGCTGCTGACCCTATATAAGGGTAACACCCAAGCATGTCCCGCTGGATCTTCAGTGCCAAGCCTTTAGAGAAAGCTGTTCGTAGTGCATTTCCCATCGTGTCTGTGTTACCGACCCTTGCCACGTTTCTCAACCTTGAATATTCGCCGCCTGCCCTGACCTGTTCTCTTGACCTCAACTATGAGTTTCGTCTCACGTTTCAGTACTTCGCTGCACCTTGGCTGCCATCACAAGTCAGTTGCGTCAGGGATAGCGACCTGGTAGGACTCCTGCCACAGTAAATCCTACCTGCCTTGCGGCGGGCTCTGGTGAATACCAGGTTCTACTTAGACTCCGCTCCCTGGCGTGGCCGTTACCACCGCTTGCGGTGGTCCAGAGGATCTGCTACTCCTGCCATTATAGTAAGATCCCGCCAAGGTGCCTTTGCCCAGTGTTGCAAATATCACTACTATCGTTTCACAGCAGTCAAAGCAATTTGCGCAACAGGCGCAATAACTGAACCAGCTGACAGCCATGATGCAGCAGCTTCTCGTCTCTCAGCAGCGGTTATCGACTCCACCCGTGGTCTCCTCTGTGCTGTTTCTTCAGCACCTGTGGGCCCCAAGCTTCAACTCTCATTGCCATCCAAGTTCGACGGGAACCCGAAAACTCTGCAGGGGCTTCATCACACAGTGCTCCATGCATGTGGAACTGATGGCCGACCGGTTCCTGACCGAATGATCAAAGTTGGCGTTCATGGTCAGTTTACTGTTTGGGAAGGCCCTGGCTTGGGCCATACCTCTTTGGGACAGGAGTGACCCTGTGACAGCTAACCTGCAGGCTTTCCTAAAGGAATTCTGCAGCGTGTTCGAGGAGTCGGCACGTGTGTCTTCGGCTGAAACAGCGCTCCTGAACCTCTGCCAAGGGGATTCCACAGTTGTTGACTAGGCGGTCCAGTTTCATACCCTGGTTTCTGAGCTATCCTGGAATGATGCCGCCCTATGTGCCACATTTAAGAAGGGTCTTTGCATCCTTTATCCTGCTGGACTGACTGCAAGAGACCTCCCATCCTCCTTGAGCGATCTAATTCATTTGGCCACCCGTATTGACATACGTTTGACCGAGAAACAGGAGGAGCTCCATCGGCCCCGCCGCATAACTTGTCTGGCTCCTGTCTTCCAGAGTCCTCCCTTGCCGCTTCCACAGCTGTCCTCCGAAAAGCCCATGCAAATAGACAGAGCCCACCTGTCGGAGAAAGAGCGGTCTCCTCGCCGAGCCGAGAATTTTTGTCTCTACTGGGCAAGCCTGGATCAGTTCCATAGAGACTGTCCAGAACGACCCCAGCGTTCGGGAAATGCCCGCACCTATGATACATGAGAGAGTTGTCCCTGGGTGAGAATTCCTCCTCTCCATGACTGACGATGCCAGTATGGGTCTTGACCAGTTCTAGATCTTCATTTCAGGTTCCTGCCTTCCTGGATTCTGGATTGGCTGGCAACTTCATCCACTCCTCCCTGGTATCTCAGTACCGCCTCCCGGTAGTCCACCTGGAGAAACTGCTTGTGATCTCTTCGATCAGTGGGGAGCTCCAGAGAGATTCCACCCAGTACATGACTGAACCAGTGTCTCTTCACGTGGGGGCTCTGCATAAGGAGAAGATCACGTTCTAGGTGCTGCCTCATTCCTCCTCAGCCATTCGGTTGGGGCTGCCGTGGCTGCAATGCCACGCCCCTACGCCTGGCTGGAAGACAAGAGAAGTCATTCGGTGGGGTACAGACTGTCAGAATCTCTGTCTGGTTGCACCTCGCCTGGTGTGCCCCACTTCTCTGCAGATGCCTCTGCCAGGTCTGCCAGCTGAGTACCAGGACTTTGCGGATGTGTTTTCTGAGAAGCAGACCGAGTCCCTTTCCGCCTCATCGTCCTCACAACTGCCCTATTGACCTCCTGCTCAGACTAGTTTACCCTCTGTCCGTGCCAGAGACCCAGGCCATGTCGGCCTACATCCAGGATAATTTACAGAAGGGCTTCATCCGCAAGTCCTCCTCGTTTGCCAGAGCCAGATTCTTCTTCGTGCAGAAGAAGGAAGGTTCTCTAGGCCCATGCATCAACTACCAAGTTCTTAATAAGATTACCGTGAAGAACCACTGTCCTCTACCATTGATCTCGGAACTCTTTGATCGGCTTCGGGAGCCAAATTGTTTTCTAAGCTGGACTTGCAGGGGGCTTACAACCTCATCAGGATTCGAGAGGGGGATGATTGAAAGACGGCTTTAAACACCTGAGATGGGCACTTCGAATACATGGTGATGCCCTTTGGTCTGCCTTTCCTCGGTTATATCATTTCTGACAGGGGTCTGCAAATGGACCCCACTAAATTGTCAGTGGTCTTGCAATGGCCGCGACCAGTCGGCCTTCGGGCTATTCAACGTTTCCTGAACCCGAGAAGCCTTTTGCTTTGGAGGTGGATGCCTCTTCCGTGGGGACAGGGGACGACCTCATGCAGCAAGGGCCAAGGGGAAGACCCTCCCTTTTGGGTTGTTCTCCAAGACATTTTCGCCGGCCGAGAAGAACTATGCCATCGGGGATCGGGAGGAGACACCATCTCCTGGAGGGAGCTCCTTAATCCTCGTCAAGCTTGGTGGTCCTTCTTCTTCTCTCGGTTTGACTTTCGGATTCTCTTCCGTCCGGCAGAAAAAAACATTAAGAAAAATGTTCACTCCCGTGCTTTGGATATCATTGGAAAGGAACCTGTTCCTCAGCACATCATTTCTCCAGAACGTTTGGTGCATGCAGCCCCAGTTGATCTCCAATGTGTTCCCCCGAGCAGGACGTATGTGCGCCAGGCTCTTCGGAGGAGAGTTCTAAGATGGGTACATTGCTCTCTGGTGGCTGGGAATCCCAGTGCCGGAAGTCGTATCAGTTGATCTCGCGTTTCTACTGGTAGCCAGACCTTGCCAAGGATATGAGAGGGTTTGTGGAAGCATGTACCATCACTGCCCATAATAAGACGCCTCGCCACAGTCTTTCTGGTTTACTGCAACCCTCGCCGACTCCCAGCTCACCGTTGTCTCATGTGGTGATGGAATTCATCACCAACCTTCCTCCCTCCTCTGGCAATATTGTGATTTGGGTAGTCACGGATCAAATTTCTAAGATGTCGCACTCTGTTCGTTGCCCGGTTTACCATTTGCTCCACATCTCACCGCTCTCTTCTTCAAGCATATTTTCCGTTTGCATGGCTTGCCACAGCACATTGTCTAGGACCAGAGGGTCCAGTTCATTTCGAGGTTTTGGCGAGAACTCAGCTCCCTGTTACAGGTGAAGCTGGACTTCTCCTTGGCAAACCACCTGTAGTCTAACAGTCAAGTGGAGAGAGTCAACCAGGTTCTAGGCAGTTATTACCACCATTTTGTCTCGGCCCTTCAGGATGATTGGTCCAGCTTACTGCCTTGGGTGGCGTTCTCGTACAACTCCTTGGAGTCTGAGTTTTCTGGCGTTTCACCCTTCTATGTGGTCTATGGTCAGCATCCCCGCCCACCACTCCCTTTGTCCTCATACTCCGAGGTTCCTGCGGTGGATGCCCTGGTCTGGGATATGACGACCATTTGGGAGCAGACTCGCCAGTCCCTACAGCGAGCAACAGTCCACATGAAGGCCCAGGTGGACAAGAAGAGGAGACCTGCTCTGACCATTTCTTCAGGAGACAAGGTGTGGCTGTCCGCTAAGTACGTCCGGCTTAAGATTCCCAGCTAAAAGCTGGGTCCTCAGTTCCTGGGGCCGTTCGTGGTATTGGAGTGTATCAATTTGGTGGCCTATAAGCTCCGGCTTCCACCTACCATACGGATCCCAAATTCTTTCCATATTGAAGCCCTTTATGCTAAACCGCTTCTCTCAGAAACTCGCCTCCCCTTCCCTTGAAACTGAGGCCTTCAACATGTTCTCGGTGAAAGAGATCCTGGCCATGAAGACAATCAGAGGGAGATGACATTTTCTCATCGACTGGGAGGGATTCGTGCCGGAGGAGAGATCTTGAGAGCCGTAGGAGAACATTTTGGACCGTGTCCCCGCTCCTTAGGACGTGCACGTGCCGGCTCTCTCAGACTTAAAGGGCCAGCACACCGGTAATTGGTTGATTTCCAGCCGCTGACCCTATATAAGGGTAACACCCCAGCACGTACCCGCCGGATCTTCAGTGCCACGTGCCTTGAGAGAAAGCCGTTCCCAGTGCTTTTACGTCTTGTCTGTGTTTCCGACTCTTGCCACGTTTTTCAACCACGAATCTTCGAAGCCTGCCCTGACCTGTTCACCTGACCTTGACTATGTCTGACCTTGAGTTTCATCTCACTGCACCTCGGCTGCTATCAAAAGCCAGTTGCATCAGGGGTAGCGACCTGGTAGGACTCCAGCCACAGCAAGCCCAATCTGCCTTGCGGCGGGCTCTGGTGAATATCAGGACCTACTTAGACTCCGCTCCCTGGTGTGGCCATTACCACCGCTTGCGGTGGTTCAGAGGATTCACTACTCCTGCCATTACAAGTGGAATTGTCCCACAGGTTTGTAGTCACTGGGGGTCTGACCACTGGGACCCCCACTAATCATGAGAACGGGGGCATGAATCCCATTGTCTGAATCTTCAACAGTCCCATAAACTGTGCCTGGAGCTGTATTGAGCTTGTAGGACCTGCAGTCCATCCAGATGGGGAATTCAGAGTCCCAAATGTTGGACTGGTCAGACACTCACTATGGATAGGTGATTAAGATATTTTGGGACACCTTCTTTAATCACAACTGAAGTGAATGGTAGTCATAGAAAGAGAAATGGTACAGTCTATTACAGTCTCCAGGTAGTGATGTACAGACCCTTCTCCACTGACCAGGGAGCGACACACAGAGGTTAATATGATTGTATAGTGTTACTTTCCTGCCTAATGTAGGCCTCCAACAATATAACAGGGCTGTTAATAAATTCCCTTCCCTGTAATAAGAAGCAGATGACTCTACTAGCCCTATGAGATGACACTGTCCCATGCTACACAGCAAAGTTAACACATGAGTGA
>JAODAL010016863.1:0-79400 GCA_025379985.1 Phyllomedusa bahiana
AAGGGGTTTTTCATAATCATTTCTCTCTTTTTGAATACATGAAAATTTAAAGAGAATCTGTCGCCAATTTTTATTTTTACTTATTAAATCAAGACCCTGATCCATATTCTTTTTCTCTCAGTCGTTTTTATTCATTCTTGCTTACACTGCTTTAACAGCAGTCAGAGAGATACTTTACAGCAGCTTCCTGCACATAGGATTCTTAAGACAGATTCTGTCCCATAGACTTGTATAGGAGAGTTTTCACTGTGAAGGGAGAGGTACACATTGGTGTCTCCTTTCAGTTTGACCCTGCTTGTGCTGATAATTAGTAGACACTGAAAAGCTCTCTAAACAGAACAGGAAGTGTCAAACGAGTATTAGGCCTCGTGGTCAAAGTGAAAACTGCAGGACTTAGGAATTATTAAAAAAAATACTGAAAGTGATATGGAAAATTAAAAAAAAAAAACATAACCAAACGTTCCTAACAATTGTGTTTAACATAAAAATGTGAGTTAAACAATAAATCATTTTTTGATGACACATTCCCTTTAAGGTTCGTAACACACATTTTTCATGAAAATTACGAAAGCCCATCCATCAAGGACAAGGGGACCTCAGTTTAGATGGGAAACTACTGTGACATTTTACCTCATTTGGTGCCTTTTCAGACCTTGATATTTTCAGGGAGTGAAGGTCCCAGCTACATTATGCTCTGTTGAAAAACAGTCTGTGTGGATGGGCGAAGTGCACAACCAAAATGGCGGCCAGCCACTGCCCTGTGCAAAAAACTCCAAAAATAAAAATTGATCAGCACATCCAAAATGATTTTAAAGACATTTATGTAGGTGCACACTGTCATGGCAGCTGTCTCTTAGGGCCACATGTATGAAAACTTTCTAGGTCTAAAATTCACTTTGTTGCTCAAGGCAACCAATCAGAGTGCCCCTTTCATTTTTCCAGAGCACCTTATGGAATGAGAGGGGCACTCTGATTGGTTGCCATGAGCAACAAAGTGAATTTTAGACCTAGACAGTTTTCATACATGTGGCTCTTAGTGTTTGTAGAGTGCTGCTGCTATTGTGTTGTGTTCTCCCTATTCTCCCAATTGTAAAGCATATCAGAAGTGGGAGCCATGCCTATAATGCATTTTTTGCATATCATGACAGGTTAATATTACATAGGAAGAAAGACTCTAAGGTTTAGTTTTCTGTGCTGATTTGCGGTTTTCCTGTGCTGTATGTAGGTTCCCTTCTCTGCAGTCGAGCAGCAGTATTTGATGTTTGAAATCAATTTGTTTTCCTTTGCCCTGTAAAACTACAATTCCCAGGATCCTTTGTTGTGCTTTGTCTATCTTCCTCTCGCCCAACCTCAGTTTCCTCCCTAATGTTGAAAGCTTCGGCAGGGGTGTGCCTTCAAAGTTTGTTCTTAAACAGGTGTAACCTTTGATACCTGCACTCCTAAGATAGAAACAACCCTGTTTCTTACTTGTGGAGACATACAGAGCTGCTGAGTTTCCAATTATTAAACATTATGTAGAACTGCAGGAAAAACACACAAAATGCAAATGAATTTTCCCATTGGGCTGTTTTACAGTGATGGTTCTTCACAGCCAGCTTAAAGGGGTTGTCTCACTACAAGGCTCGCATTTTATGTTAAAGATCTTGCAAAAACAAGTCACTTTGCAATATGTGTCAATTAACAGTGTCCTACCTATTCCCAGATATCCCCTCTTGTATGGGCTGCATCAGCTTCTCAGGTTGCTATAGCTACAGACCTGGCTTCTACAGCAGCCTAGTAGAAGCCAGTTAACACGCCCCTGAATTCAAAGTGAAACCAAGAAAACAGGACTGAGGTAAGATGAATCAGTGTAGTGAGACAACCCCTTTAAGTCTACCACTTCCTGTTCAGGCTGTGGGTGGGTCTTTAGCAGTGGCAAATATTTTAGCTCTGCCATTTCTAGCTGGGTTTATTAGAGGGACATTGGTGATGGCTCAGCTTAACAGCAGAGCAAGGGGGCTGCAGAGCTTTAATTGGATTAAAGTTCGCCAATAGGAAATAAAAACAAGTTTCTTAGCTGCTGATAAGACGTAGCAGGGAGTGAGATTACCATCCCATCTTGGGCTGCTACAGCAAAGAGAGAGATGGTCAATAACCTAAGACACCTTCTGTAAACAAAAAAGAAATAAGAACTCCTCTAATTGTGAAATGAAGCAAAATCAGAACAGCAATATATTTGGTAATCGTTTTTATTTACCTTTGCCTACATGTTTGAAGCTAATCAATGAGATGGGAATACCCCTTTAATTAAAATATATTGCATGTGTGCCTAACTTTGGGAGTGGTATTACATAGAACATTATTTTTTTTCCACTTGAGAACCCCTTCAAGAAGGGCCAGTAGATGTAAATTATGTATCAAGGTGTCACATCTGCTCCTATTAGGGCCTCTGCGACCTCCTCTCTCCACAGCATAAAGCAGAGGAGGCACTATTAAAGGGGTTGTCTCGCTACAAAGAATAGCTTTCAAATTGTAGGGAACACAAAATAAAGACATTTTCCAAATATATTGCTTTGTTCATCTGTTTTCCTTAAGTAGATACAAGGGAATTTATTACCTTCATTGCTGTTTCAGTTCCCTCAGTAACAGACCTGTGTATAGCTCTTCCCCCTGCTGTTTGTTCTATGTGATAGCAGTGAGTGACATCATCACACAGGTCGCAGCAGCCTCTGTGCTGCTGGGCAGTAAAAAGCTTGATTTATCTCAAGTAAACAGCACTGTAATTAGGGCTTTTGTTTGAGGGATCAGCTAAAAAGTCCTGTTAGTAGTTTCAGAAGCTTGTGAGCTAATCTGAACTAATTAGCAACTGAAAGCACAGGGCTGGATACACCACTGAGCTGTATGCTAATTAGTCAGTCTGAACCAGGAAGTGACAGAGTCTTTCATTCATGCATCCTATGAAACTCTGTAGGGAGACAACGCCTGTAAGTACTGTTTGTATCTCAGTCTGAACACAGCCCTAGAATCTCTGCTGTGTTAATTGGTTTCTTGGTACACCTGTCTGCTGTGTCCTGGACTCAATGGGTTAATTTGGATATGATGATTGAGAGACGTCTCCACTTCTAGTCTCTGTTCAGGATGCCAGGGAGCTGGTCCAAGCACATTCTGGACCTGGTCCCTGGCTTTATTACTCCTCCTTTCTGATCACTTTCTTGACCTGGTGTGCACGTATTATTGTTGTCTGTTTGGCTCTTTGATCTTTTGCTTGTCCTCTGACTTTTCCTTCGCCTCACATTTTGGTACTTCCTTGGGCCTAGATGTAAGGCTCACAGTCTGTCCTTCCATTTCTCTTCACCTGCCCCAGGCATCCCTAACACAAGGTGTCTCATTTGCCAAAGCCTGTTCTATACTGACAAGAGGCAGATACCCTAAAACAGTTGTCTACAGATGAGTTATGGCTTGGCTAATATCCCTAGTCATGTTGTATGGTTTGGTATAGGGCTGGGTAAAGTAGCTATAAGCCTGGTACATGACACTAGAGAAATAATTGGCAAAGTTTTTTCCAATGAGCAACAAAACCAGTGAGACTACACACACAGCCGGTCGCCATAAAGAAAGTACCCAGCAATCCTTTTTTATGTTATTCACAGTTTAGAATGAACAATGTGACATTTTAATGTTTGGACCTTTACATAGTGAGGTCATTTGCAGTTACTTTTTATAACTTTTACTTTTTTGTAAGTTTATCTTTTTACACTTTTGCTTTAGTCCAATTCTAGTCCTGAATATGGGAATGCTTGAACAATACAGTGCACTAGTTTTGGACCTTGCTAACCAACTGACATCATGGGGTGCTGCTCTGATAACAGAGTAGCTCCTCCCTGTCTAAATGGCAAGATGCCATAATAGAGGAGAGAAGTTGAGCTCTGTGATATATAGGGTTATATGATAGAGGAGAGAAGCTGAGCTCTGTGATATATAGGGTTATATGATAGAGGAGAGAAGCTGAGCTCTGTGATATATAGGGTTATATGATAGAGGGAGAAGCTGAGCTCTGTGATATATAGGGTTATATGATAGAGGAGAGAAGCTGAGCTCTGTGATATATAGGGTTATATGATAGAGAGGAGGTAAGCTCTGTGATATATAGGGTTATATGATAGAGAGTAGGTGAGCTCTGTGATATATAGGGTTATATGATAGAGAGGAGGTGAGCTCTGTGATATATAGGGTTATATGATAGAGGAGAGAAGCTGAGCTCTGTGATATATAGGGTTATATGATAGAGGAGAGAAGCTGAGCTCTGTGATATATAGGGTTATATGATAGAGGAGAGAAGCTGAGCTCTGTGATATATAGGGTTATATGATAGAGGGAGAGAAGAAGAGCACTGTGATATATAGGGTTTTATGATAGAGGAGAGAAGCTGAGCTCTGTGATATATAGGGTTATATGGTAGAGGAGAGAAGCTGAGCTCTATGCTATATAGGGTGATATGATAGAGGAGAGAAGCTGAGCTCTGTGATATATAGGGTTATATGATAGAGGAGAGAAGCTGAGCTCTGTGATACATAGGGTTATATGATAGAGAGGAGATGAGCTCTGTGATATATAGGGTTATATGATAGAGGAGAGGAGCTGAGCTCTGTGATATATAGGGTTATATGATAGAGGAGAGGAGCTGAGCTCTGTGATATATAGGGTTATATGATAGAGCAGAGACGCTGAGCTCTTTGATATATATGGTTGTATGATAGAGGGAGAGGAGCTGAGCTCTGTAATATATAGGGTTATATGATAGAGGAGAGAAGCTGAGCTCCGTGATATATAGGGTTATATGATAGAGGAGAGGAGCTGAGTTCTGTGATATATAGGGTTATATGATGGAGGAAGAGAAGCTGACCCCTTTGATATATAGGGTTATATGATGGAGGAAGAGGAGCTGACCCCTATGATATATAGGGTTACTGTATATGATATATACATGTCACTATTTGAGTCTGGTACTTTGGCACCATAAAAAAGCTGGAGTACAATAAAGTGCATAAAAGGAGTGGTGAAATGTGTCAGGTCCACAAACCTCAGGCAGGGACCATGAGTCAGCGGTCCAAAAAGACCTCTTCCAGGTGTGTGCTGTGGACCAAAAGTAAAAGCATATACCGTATTTTTCGGCCTATAAGGCGCACATAAAAGCCTATGATTTTCTCAGAAATCGAAAGTGCGCCTTAGGCTATGTTCACACGGCTTATTTCAGAACGTATTTACATCGGATTGCCGATCGTAAATACGTTCCGAAATCAGTTGAAAATCAGTTGCAAATAAGCTTCACTAAGTGTGGCACGTATTTGTAACTGATTTCCCGACGGATTCACCATCTCCAATCATTGTAGGTGGTGAATCCGTCCGTAAATAATTGACATGCACATTGTTTTTTCCGTCCGGATTGCCGTCGTCAATCCGCTGCGGCAATCCAGCACGGAAATACGCGTCGTGTGAACGACGAGCCGTATTTTCTATTGAAATCAATAGAAAATAAGCTGTGACTTATTTCTGACTGATTTGCCGACGGCTTGACGATCGTCAATCCGTCGGCAAATCCGGCGAAATAAGCCGTTGTGAACGAGGCCTTATAGTCCGATGCGCCTTATATATGAATCAATTCTTCACTTGGGATTTTAGGGTTTGTTCAGAGCGTATTAGGCCGTGTTCACCCGGGTTATTCCCGATGGATTTGTGTGCCGTATTGAGCTCACAAATCCGCCATGAATAAGGGGCGGGACGGGGGCGGGCCGGAGCGCGACGGGGGCGCCGCTCCCGGCCCCATAGACAATGGCATTGTTTTACGGCGCGTACGCGCCGTCAATACTGCGCATGGCACGTTCTCCCCCCCGCGGCGGCTTCGCCGAGCGGGGAGGAGCGACGGATTCCACGGTTCTCTATGCGAGCCGTGGATTACCGTAATTGCCGCCGCGGATTGGCGCCGTACTGCAGCGCAAATCCGGCGCGCAGTACGGCGCCAATCCGTGGCAAAATAAGCCTGTGTGAACGAGGCCTAAACTGATTTGCAACTGATTTGCAAACTGATTTACAATAGTAAATACGTTCCGAAATCAGTTTTCAAATCAGTTACAAATAAGTGTCACTAAGGCTATGTTCACGCAGCTGATTTCAGAACTGATTCACGTCGGATTTCCGATGTAAATACGTTCCGAAATCAGTTGCAAATAAGCTTCACTAAGTGTGACACGTATTTCGCGATACGGCACGGAGATATGTACATGTATTGACTTTTTTTACAACTTTACAAGTTGAGAGTTATTGTGAAAGTGTTGAATGAAGCTTGGCTTGCGGTCTGAGCTTTGTTAGATTTAATGTGCCGCGCCTTATAATCCAGTGCGCCTTATATATGAACCAAGAAGACTTAACAGGCGCTCATTGATAATGCGCCTTATAATCCGGTGCGCCTCATAGTCCGAAAAATACGGTAGTTGGACTGTATCACTCTGCTTCTGCTTTTACTTTTAAACCATGGCTTGAGAGGATATTTTTGGACCATTGACTTCCCTTCCCTTCCCGATGAAGGGTTTGTGGACCCAAAACATTGCACTTTACCCAGTATACACTTTACCTAATTGTACACCCGTGTGCCCAATCAAACACAGAAATAATCTAAAAATGGATGATATATGCTCTGTGTTTGGTTGTGCTGCCTAAATCTTCTAATCTGCAGAAAATATATTGGAAGGGAAGTGATGAGCCCACTGTTCAGCTCGCACCCACGCTACATAATGCAGTCTTTTGAGTTTTGCCTGAACAATTTGCCTTTTGTGATAATTGAAGGAACTGTCTAATCAAAAGTAGCGTGCTATGAGTGACAAACTATCAATGAGGAAATAACATGTCAGCTCTCATGCAGGTGAGGTGAGGTAGCAGGCCTGCAAGGGAAGAAGATGGAGACATTGTAATTCAGGAAAAAAACTGAAGAGACTTCTATAGGGAAAACAGAAAATAACAAAAAAAGCAGGAAGCATATCATTAATAGCTAGTAGTTCGCTTTCTGATGTAAAATGTATTTTTCTATTGTGACTATTGTTGAGCTCTGCATTCGGGTAGGGCTGGTTTTGTCAAAGACTATAAGAAAATCATTCAACCAATCACCAGCCAGCGTATTTATTTAAATAAAGGTTTTTTGTTTTTTTTTTAACCATTTTACTACTGTGTTTGTAATGTAGGTAACTGACAGATACATCTCAATTTCCAAAAAAACCCTTTTTTTTTTAACTCCTGGGGCTCACACTATCCCCCATACTGTTACCCAATGAAACAGGGGTACTCAGAAGAGCCAGGTAATGGCTGGTTAGGAAAAATGGGAGGAACCACAAAACATATTTTTATCATTTATTGAAAATTTTAAAAGAAACAAATTATTGAAAAAAACATTGACACGGGGTTTCCCTTTTTTTCATAACCAGCCAAACCAGCAGCTGCCCTAGAAGTGGATCATCAATTATGGTCCACTTCTGATGGTAACCCCAGACACATCAGGGAAACCTATTAAATAAATCAATCATAAATTGAGGAAAATCACTTCCCACAATGTTTTTTGTTTTCACTTTAGAAGTTTTCTGTTCAAAACGACCAACTAGGTTTGACAAAGCCCAGCTTTAAGTTACATAGTTACATAGTTTGTAAGGTCGAAAAAAGACAAGACGTCCATCCAGTTCAGCCTGTTGTGCTAAAGTGTTGATCCTGAGGAATGCAAAAAAAAACAATGAGGCAGGAGCCAATTGTCCTCATTTTAGGGAAAAAATTCCTTCCCGACTTCAATCTGGCAATCGGAAAAATCCCTGGATCAACGACCCCTCTCCAGAATCCTGTTCACTATAACTTGTTATATTATTAAACTCCAGAAATGCATCCAAACCCTTTTTGAACTCTGTTAGTGAATTCACCATGACAAGTTCCTCTGGCAGAGAGTTCCACAGTCTCACTGCTCTAACAGTAAAGAATCCCTTTCTATGTTTATGTAGAAACTTTTGTTCCTCAAGATATAGAGGATGCCCCCTTGTTCTAGATACAGTCCTGGGTATAAATAAATCTTGGGAGAGATCTCTATATTGACCTTTGATGTATTTAAACATGTTTATTATGTCCCCCGAAGCCATCTTTTCTCTAAACTAAATAACCCTAACCTTGCTAATCTTTCTGGGTATTGCAGTCCACTCAGTCCTTTTATTATTTTTGTTGCCACCTTTGTACCTGTTCAAGCTCTACAATGTCTTTCCTGTGCACTGGTGCCCAAAACTGTCCACAATATTCCATGTGTTGTAAGTATAAATTCTATGGAATGCTAGAAGAATTAGGGTGACATGTCCGAAAAGTGGCGAATCCATGCCAGTTTTAGGCGCATTACATCAGTGTAAAGTGTGCCTGAAAGTCTGATACTTTCTAAAAACTGGCGTCAGGTATACTTTGCTTAGAAAAAGGCGCATTATGCCGAAAAAGGCGCATTGCGTCAAAAATGGCGCATTGCGCAACTCACGGCACAGAGCATATCATTGATAGTATATGTAATGCGCCTATCGAGGCGCATTGCCGGACAGAGGCACATAACATATGTAATGCGCCTCAATAGGCACATTGTGTGACTGGGGAGCACCATATTTAGGCGCTTTACAAAGTGTCATACCCGGAGTATAATGCGTCTAGTTTGGGTGTACGACAATTCATTTACAACAAGAACATGGCATCAAAAGTGGTTTGGGTGCAAAATAGACCAAAAAACTGGCGTTGGCATGTCGGGACATGTCGCCCAAAATCTTTTTTAAGTCTTGAAAAGAGACGTAATAAGGGAAGACTTGATTAATTTGTATGCAGTGAATACATAAATGACCACTACAAAATATATGTTGAAAAGTTTTTTCATGTTAAACGCCCTCAGAAGATGGGGAGGCACTCCCTCTGCCTAGAGAAAAAAAGTTTAATCTCCAGAGGTGACATTCCTATCATAAGAACTGTAAATCTGTAGAATAACCGCCCCAGGAGCTGGTCACAGCAGAGCAGGTGATGGCTTCAAGAAAGACTTAGATAACTACTTACAGCTAAATAATATTACCATTTATGTAATTGTATAAAACTCTTGTTTTCAAGGTGGATCCAGTCTGAATGCCACTTGGGATCAGGAATGAAATATTAATTTTAAGACAGATTGGTTCATACTTTATATAGTTCTATATTTCTTAAATAATAAGGCAAACAAAGTTTTAAAATGTCAAAAATATTATATAATATTATTTAAAAAAGTGACTTCTATGGTCTAAGAACTGTACTGTATAGAGAAGCAGCTACTGTCTATAGTACTCAGAGCTTTCTATATGGTTCCTTGTACACTGCCAGTGCTAATACACAGGTTTCCAACTCGAAGGTAGAAGTTACGGCCACAGAGATGTGTCTTTGCACTGTAGCTGACACTGGCTACTGATTGTTCATTGCAAGAAGGCCAAATCAATATGATTTCTCTTTCTCCCTGCCTGAAACAATGTGGCGCTCTACACATTCCCTGTCTAATGTCAAGCACATGTCCCGACACGCATTTTGCTGAGTTATGCCTCAAGCAGTAGCTCTCCAGATTTCCCCTAAATGTCTGGGAAAAAGTATCTTCAAAGCTTTTGCCAGTGCTTTCTATGACTAGAAATTCAATTCAACAATTGTCCACATAAAGACGTGGTACCTGGTGTAGAAATCATCTGCCAGACAGCATTAGCATTAGGCGGTGTTTATTTTATTTGGTTATTTAGTGGCAGGTTTCGAGTTCACATACTATCATTACGTTTTCCATGCCATGGTGCACTTCCGTTCCAGTGTTCCATTTTGTTAAATTGAATAAGCTAAAAGGAATGTGTCTAATGACATATCACTGTGTAATGGTTATGATCCATAATTCAATTACATTTAACAAGGTGGTATGATGGAATGTAAGTAACAGATAATGGTGTTCACTACACACTACAGCTTCAGAGTCAAGGGAGAGCGACACAAAGAGTCTTGTTTTATCCGGAATAATAAATCTCAAAGCGTGATGTGTTATCACAGGTCAAAAAGTATTAAAGTTATACTGAGGCATGCTCACAAGATGGATTTCTACATGGATTTGAGTGTGGATTTCACATGGGTTCTGCTCCAAATCTGTTTGTATTCCCATATTCAGCAACAAGAGTGTAGACCTTTGCTCCCATGTATTTGAAATATGAAGCAAAAAAAATAAAAATAATTGATATATTTTTTGATAAGGTCGCCACATATATTTTTCTTGGCGATCATGTCATGTAGCTAATCTGCATCCGAAACTGCAGGAAATCCCACACACACAGGGCCCGGGACAAGGCATTTTGGTGCCCTAGGCGGAAAACCCCCTGGCGCCCCCCCCCCCCCCTCCATCAAAAAAACACCCCCCCCCCACACACACACACAACCCCAATTCCCCTCACCCCTGGCCAGGGGCCTTCACTAATTTTTGGGACCCACAAAGCTCCCGTCCCTCTCCTCGCATCATGCACAATAAAATCACCCCCGACAAATTTGCATTTTTTAAAAAACGCTCCCCTCCGTATGACAGTGTAATACCCAAATAACAGTCACAAATAATCCACCCATACATGGACAAATCTAACAGACAATGATGTTACTAGAAAAAAACTCTACAAAACCCAAACCAAAACTATTACTACTTAAGGCCAAAAAATTTGCCAACCCTGACCAACGCAAGCCCCCCATTGACTATCAGCTGACACAGGCCTTTTAAGAATAAAACCCCCGCCCTAAAAAGTGACCCAAAATTTTTTTAATCAGTTGATAGGTCTGCAGAAATAAATGATTACACTGCAGTTACTTTGTGAAAATCACCGGAGACTCTTTTCTGATCAGCTGTTCCTTTCCCTTTTCTTCTTCCACCGGTTACACCTTATGTGATTGCTCCCGCCGACCATCCCTGAGGATTTTGGGCCAAATTCTTAGATTCCCCCCATTTCCCGTACTTTCCCTTAATTTTTAGGTAAATTTTAAGTCCCCTTAGTCAGACAGGTATTAGATATTTCCCCCTCAGTCCCGGAGGTATATAAATATTGTCCCCCTTTGAAGGTGGGATATAAATATAGGGCATAGGCAGGTATATAGCTAGGGGGAAAGGCAAATATATGCTGGGGCCACAGGGAGGGTTTTGGCCACAGGCAGGCTATGGGGGCCCAGGCAGGCGTATTTGCGGTCGGCAGGTATAGGGGCCTCAGGCAGGCTATGGGGGCCCCGGCAGGGGGTTTTGGGGGACAGGCGGCGTTTTGGGGGTCAGGCAGGCATTGGGGGCCAGGCAGGGTATGGGGCACCAGGCAGGGTTGGGGGCCACAAATAGGCATATAGGGGGGCCAAAAGGCAAACCGTATGGGGCCACAGGCAGGCGTATGGGGCCACAGGCAGGGGTATGGGACCCCCAGGCAGGAGTATGGGGTTAGGGAAGGGTATTTTTGGGGGGCCCCAGGCAGGGCTAAAGGGGGGCCCAGGCAGGCTTTTTGGGGGTCCCGGCAGGGTTTTTGGGGGCCCAGGCGGGTATGGGGCTCAGGCAGGCTATGGGGGCCCCAAACGGGTTAGGGGGGACCTGGCAGGCATATAGGGGCACCAGGCAGGATTTAGGGGGCACCAGGCAGGCATTATGGGGGCCGCAGGGGGCATATGGGGGGCCACAGGCAGAATATAGGGGGCCCAGGCAGGCGTATGGGGCTCAGGGGAGGCGTAGGGGGGCCCCAGGGAGGCTATAGGGGGCCACAGGGAGGATACAGGGGGTCAGGCAGGCTATGGGGCCACAGCAGCCGTACAGGGGCTCAGGCAGGCGTACGGGGGCCAAACAGGGTAAGGGGGCCCCAGGCAGGGGTTGGGGGCTCAGGGAGGGATGGGGACCCAGACAGGCTTAATTTGGGGGGACCTTGGGACATATAGGGGGGACCAGGCAGGCATTTATAGGGGCACCAGGGGAGGGATTAAAGGGGGGGCCCAGGAGGCATATGGGGGCCCGGCAGAATATGGGGGCCAAGGCAGGGAAAAAAGGGGGGGCCCCAGGGAGGGGATATAGGTGGGGCGGCAGGCATATGGGGCCAAGGAGAAAATTTGGGGGGCCCCAGGAGGCATTATAGGTTTTCCGCAGGCAGGCTTAAAGGGGGGCAGGCAGCATTATAGGGGGGGCCCAGGCAGGTATTATGGGGGCGGCGGGTTAGGGGGCCCCAACAGGGGTTATGGGGCCGCAGGCAGGCATTTAGGGGCCCCACGGGATATGGGGGCCACAGGGAGGGTATGGGGGGGGACAGGCAGAATTGGGGCCACAGGGAGGCACTTAAAAAAAAAAACATTAATACTTTTCCCAATTCCCCCGGGCGCGCCCTCTTCTGTCCCCCCAGCCCGGGTGATCCCCCCGGCAGCTCCCCAACGCTATGAGACCCACGGCCCCCGCTGTGCGGCCCCGCATCACCGGGGATCCACGATCCCCCCGGGGAGCGGCCCGACACTGTCTTCGGGGGAGGGGGCCTTGCTCTTCTCCGCAAAGGGTCACAGAGACCGCCGGGGCTTCAGGCCCACGGCACGGGGCCGGGCCCGGCAGGGTCGGGGGCCCGACGGCCCCCTTAGGGATAGGCTGAGGGGGAGGCGCCCTAGGCGGTCGCCTACGTTGGCCTACCCGTCGTCCCGGCCCTGACTACACATGCAGTGAAAATTTTGCAGAGCTTTTGCAAACATTGCAGGGTATCTTCTGATTCATCAAAGGGGTTGTCTAGTATATAAACATAATTAACCCCTTCCTGACGGACGGTCATAAAATATGGCTCAAATTTTTTTTTCCCCCTTGCCTTCTGAAAACCCTAATTTTTCCACCTACATAAACAGAGGGCTTTTATTTTTTGGACAGGAGTACTTTTAATGGTTTTTCAATTACTAAAATATACCGGGGGAAAAAAAATTCTAAATGGGGGGAAAATGGGAAATAAAACATCTTGCCCCATTTCGGAGGTTTTTTTTTTTTTTAATGGAGTTTATTCTTCGGTAAAAATGATGTGTTATCTGTATTCTACAGGTTGATAGGCATCCGGCAATACCAAACATGTAGGGTTTCCGTTTTGGTACTGTAAAAATAATTTCAAACATTTTCCATTCTTGAATTTTGCGCCGTGGCGCCATTTTGTGCGACCAATAACTTTTTTGTACTAACACCTACAGACGTCAGTAAGGGTTAATTTTTTGAGGGCTGAAGCGTACTTTTTTATTGCTAGTAGTTTGGAACGCATGCGACTTTTTTGATCACTTTTATTCCAATTTTTTTTTTCTACGGTGTTCAGCGTACAGGATAATTGATATTGTATTTTTATAGATCAGACTTTTTTGGACGTGGCGATACCAAATATGTGTAACTTTTTTATTATCTTATTATATTCGTAAAATAGGGGAAGGGGGGTGATTTGAACTTTTAATACTTTTTTTGGTACTTTAAAACTTTATTTTTTTTACTTTAACATTGAGTCCCCCTATGGTGCTTCACCACTAGGGGACGCGATCGTTAATACAGCCTAATGCATTGCATAGACAATGCATTAGGCTGTACCAAGATGGGGGTTTCCCCACTTCCTGCCTATGGCCAGAAGTGGGGAAATTCAAAACATTGCAGCAATGAAAGCCTTCACAAGGCTTCGCGCTGCCATGTTAGCCGAATAGGACTCAGCAATTTCACCGCTGATGTCCCGATCGGACTGAAGAACGGTGCGTGGCACCGTTTTTCAATCATTCAGACGCCGTGGCCATCTTTGTTGCCGCCTCTAAGGGGGTAAACAGTGCAGGCGGGCAATGCCGCCCCCCCTCCCCCCCCCGCTGAAACCACTGGGTGTTAGCTGCAATTAGCCACTAACACCCAGCAGCTGTGAAATGGGATTGTGCCGCAATCCCATTTCAAAGCCGCTTACCGGCGCTATGACATAAAATATCCACAAGACCTCATCTTACCTCCATTCCAGTGCTGACCCTGCAGCATCTCTCCCCAGTCTTCTGTTTATGTCCATCGAAGGCAGTCGAAGCGTCACCACTGAGGTTGCCAATTGTCTGCAGCAGTCATGTGCCACTGTCTTACACCACTTCTTGGAAGTGAATAGCTCCAAACAGTGATGTAAGGCAATGGCACGTGACCACAACAGCCAATCAGCAACACCACTGGGGGTGTTCCTTTTGTCCAGGAGAGATGCTGGAGAGCCAGCACTTGAACAGAGTTAAGTAGAAAGGTGAGTATGCATTTTTTTTCTTTGGTGGCAGCAGTGACTTAAATGGGTTTTCTTACTACACAGATTAGCTGTCAACATGTAGGGACAGATAATTGATGACTTTTTCCAAATACATTAGTCTTTTGATTTTACCTTAATCAAGAGATAAGATAGATTTTATCTGTTCTGAGTGAACATAGATTTCTATGGTTACCTGTTCATAATCTCCCTTACTGACTGGACAGAACAAGGAGTGATGTCAAGATGGTCTAAGCTCACTTCATTGGAAAAGTCCTTATCTCTAGCAAGATTAGCTTTTGTTTACAGATAAGCAATTGTATTCACTCATCAGAGTACTTGCAGCTACATTTCCTGCAATATGTCTCAACTAGTTACAGAGAAGGTTAATATGACAGTCACTGCTATAGAACCACCCACAGCCTGAGGAGAGCAAAGTGAAAGAAAAGATCACTGTGAATGGGAAACTGCATGTTGATAAAATCCCTTTAAATACATAGCATCATAGAGTAGACAATCCCTTTAATTTCATTTCAGACATATTTCTGCAGAACTGCACAATATAATTCCAGGCAAATGGTGATATTATCTTTATCCTGCCACTAATATCTCTAACTTTGCCACTGACTATTCTGCTTGTTGTCTCCACTGCACTTGTTGATCTGCATGCCAACTACATGTTGGGTCCCTGTCTTCTGAAAGTACATTTTCATTTATTAGATGTTCAGCTCTTGAATGACAGCTAATATTTCCATTAATTTTCACCAATATTAACATCCCATTTTTATTATAGGGATTGTCTCACAAAAACTGACATAGATTAATTATATTTTGTCTTCCATAAAATAACTTACATTGGTGCCAGTGTTAGATCCTACCAGATTTTGTCTTTATCACCAGTTGATGAATTAGGCTGCGGTGAACACATATGAGCTGTCCTGCTTGGTCTGTTACTTTTGGCTTGAGGTGTGTGTAAATTCTGTTTTGTAATTTTGCAATTTGTATCTTCATCTGTCACATCTGTCACTCCCTGCACTTGGGCCCTCACAGGCACTTATCTGTATATAGATGTACAGTCTGGGTGGCAGGTTCATCCATTTTTCATGTAAACCACCCCCTATTTATGAAACATGGCCGGACCATTGTAAACTTGGCACTTCTTACCGTATGTTTCACCCATACACCCTAATAGATTGTAAGCTCTCACGAGCAGGGCCCTCACACCTTGTGTCTCATTTGTAAGTACTTTTAATGTGTAATGACTGTATGTTTACCCTTGAATTTGTAAAGTGCTGCGGAATATGTTGGCGCTATAGAAATAATAATAATAATAATAATAATAATAATAATCTTTATTTCTATAGCGCCAACATATTCCGCAGCACTTTACAAATTCAAGGGTAAACATACAGTCATTACACATTAAAAGTACTTACAAATGAGACACAAGGTGTGAGGGCCCTGCTCGTGAGAGCT
The DNA here is from genome assembly GCA_025379985.1 of Phyllomedusa bahiana. Classification (NCBI taxonomy): domain Eukaryota; kingdom Metazoa; phylum Chordata; class Amphibia; order Anura; family Hylidae; genus Phyllomedusa; species Phyllomedusa bahiana. The sequence goes on from JAODAL010016863.1 coordinate 15,750, forward strand.
TACAATCTATTCGGGTGTATGGGTGAAACATACGGTAAGAAGTGCCAAGTTTACAATGGTCCGGCCATGTTTCATAAATAGGGGGTGGTTTACATGAAAAATGGATGAACCTGCCACCCAGACTGTTATTATTATTATTATTCTCTACTTGTCAGAGGAGATGCAGAGCATGAGCAGTTGCACTCTCTGGGTATGTTCACAAGGCGTGCTGACTCTGTGTTTACATACGTTTATAGATGAGTGTTTGGATCTGTGTTTTGGACCCTAAACGGAACCAAACACACATCTAACAATGTGCAGTGTGATTTACATTGCTTTCAATGTAAAACACGCAACAGAGTGATCACTGATGCGTGATTAGAGGCATCTTTATGATGCGTCTTTCGGATCCGTTCCAAGAATTGTCATGTCAATTCTTGATCTGAAAGATGCAGCAAGCGCCCTATTTAAAACTATAGGGTGCAATCCTGCTGCAGCCCAATCGCATCCAAACATGCACCTGTGTGTTGTATGAATGTTGGATGCGTTTTGGATCCGATTGACGCAGTGCATTTGGATGCGATTTCCGGAACCAGAACAGATCCAAAATTGGATCAAAAACGCTGTGTGAACATACCCTGTCAATGTAAGTTACCTAAACAAAGGGAACATTTTTGTAACTAATTTCAGTTCATAAGTTACTTATTTAAACATGTTTTCTTTGACCCAGGGCATCGCTGAGTCCCCACACCTCCACCATCCCCCAAGAAGCTGCTTCCTGTGGCCTACCCAATAAAGACACCTACCACCAACTTGGATTGAAATGGCCATAGCAGCCGTTTTATTAACAAATACAACATATAAATACAATAACCAGTCTATATATATATATATATATATACACATGACTTTATCAATGTATATACAAATATATTAAAATATGTACAACCACCTACAACTATACCAAATCTTTCCTCCATCTACATATATACAAATATATAAAAATATACCTAAAACTCCAATCTGCTTAAAAACGAACGTCCAAAACAATTGCCAAAAATATCCAACAATGGGGCCAAGGTCCTTGGAGCTAACATCGTAACATCGGCGTGGCGACCAAAATCCCCGAAGGGAAAAACCACCATTGCCCCCAGCCGTACTCCACTGGCTCGGTGGTCCAAAAGTCATACTCTATGGCTTAGCCATTTTGCTCTAAAAAGAGCCCACCTTCACCGGGCCGTCCCATTAACCAAACACTGAGGGAATCCTATCCCGAAGGACTCCCTCACCAAGGATTCATCCCAACTCCAAGAACTTCAGCCGCCCATGGCTACCGTGACATACAAAACTGCCTGAATCCCGAAAACCAACCACCATGAGGGCAGGTGGACGGGACTGTTCTCCATGTTCCCCGCCATCTGCTCTTCCTGGCGGGAGGGCGGAGTTTAAATAACTTCCCCCTGCACGTCCGCACTTCTCCCTTCTCCTTCCCGCTCCCAGAACGGGCTCCGACCGCGCCCAGCGTGCCGGGTCATGTCACGCCTCCCCTAGAGGGGGCAGGGCCCGGTCCGGAACATTACTTTACATTTATTAATAATATTTTTGTGTAATGGATTGTTAAATATCTCTATTTTTCTGTATATGTCTCTTCTCTTCTTGTCAGAGGCTATGCAGAGCATGGGCAGTTGTACCCTACAAAAACAAAAAAAATGTAACACAATTACACTTAATATGATTTTTTTATTTCAGAAAACTTCTTATTTTAATATGGTTTTTGGCCTTTTAAAATAATAGAATTGTGTAATAACCCCTTTAAATTTCTCTATTTCTTTCCTAATAGTAACATGTTTCATTCCTTCAAAAATATCAACCATGTTACAAACTGTGTAGCTGCTGCATTTCCCTCTATCCTATTTGTGCCATGTGCTGTTTTTGAGTCATCTGGAGCAACATCTGCAAGAACTGGTTAAGCCGATTAATTAGCAAAAAGCAAAAGAAGTAGTAATTAGAGTTACAAAAATAGTAACAATGAATGTGATAGGAAGTTTACTGAATTGTGTATGAAGATTGCAATTTTGGTCCAGTCATACAAATGGCACTTGATTGAACACAGCTGAGACGGCCATAGATGTAAAGAATAGCCCTGATTAGAAGAACTTTGATATTCCTCAATAGTGGAACTTTCTTCTGATCATGACAACAGGTACCTATAGTTGCCAACGGTCTGAACCTTAATGGGACAAATCCAGTTTGTTAACCATAATCCCATCCATTGTCAATCCCTTTAGGCCACTTTTACACAGGCATACTTTTGGTTAAATTACATTCATCTTTTTTGCCTGTAATACAGAACTAGTGCTAATTGACAGGGAAGTATAAAATGCATGTGTATTTTAAGAATGCAGTAATAACTACTTCAGTATGTTCTGCAGATGAGAAAAAAATTCAATAAATCTATTGAAAGTGAATAAAATACAGATACACCCATATGTGACGTGTATTGTATCAGCATATCATCAGTATTTCAACAATATAACACCCATTTTTTATTGAGTAGTTACATTTCTTAATTTAAAGACTGATCAGTAATTGTGTTCATAAATGATGACCTAATGATAAATCTTCATCTCTGATACAGATATAGCAAAAATGAACTTGACAGATTATGCACCATGAAATAATGGCAGAGAATGGTTTTTCACTGCTTTTCAATGGCCACTGTTGTGAGATAAGAAATGATAGAAAAAAAAAGCTGTGATACCACAGTCAAGTTAAAGTTTACTACATTGATCTATCTGTAATGTAGATCTATATTATGGACATTTACCAATGTGCTCATGTAAAACAGATATTACAGTCCCACAAACCCCCTCATAACCAATGTCGGACTAGGGTGCCTAGGGCCCACAAGTGGAATTGACTCTAGGGGCCCACAAGTTGAGATGTTTCAGGGCACATCAGTGGAGTTTATTTTAGGGCCCACCCTCCAGATACTGTAATGACTGTACCTGCGTCCTTTGCTCTGCCTCTGGCTTTTTGCCTCCCTTTCTCTTCTTTTTTGCCTCTTCTGAGGATGTATATGCAGTTAAAGGGGTTTTGCCACAATCTCACTTCATACCTCCTGTATCCAGCTCTTCAGCTCTGTGTGATCAGAAGGGGGCGTGTGTGATTTGTTTGAATTACATATCATGTGACCCAGCAGGATGACATCATCAGGCCTTTCCTCTCTGTAGTCAAAGAAAGGTCTGTTTATGTATAGAATTGTAAATAGCTACACTGTAGCTCAGATTTAACATTTTTACTTTACAGCACAAGGGTCCTAGGTTCATATACCTGCAGGAACTTAACCTGTGGAATTTTTTTTTCTCTTTCTCAATGCACATACCTCATTGAGGTTTCTTTTATTTTTATTTGCACTGTTTGACTTATTGCTAACTAGTCCAAAGGACAGGAGTAGAATGACAGCACTTGGGGTTTGATCACTCAGTAGCTACCAGAGAGGAGAGGTGATGTCTGAGCATGTGCGGCCAGGACTCAGGAGCTCACAGCCCTGATCGTATCCCCTGGAGACGAGCTGTAAGCAGTGGATCACTAAAGGAGCAGCTAAAACAAAAACTGTGCAGAATTTTTAATAATGATGAATGGTGAAAAAGTTTATTATTTAATTTTCAAATTTCCCACGTCAATTTTACTTCATGGCAAAACCCCTTTAAAAAAAAAATCCACCGTAGGTTTCCCCTATTCTCTGTCAGCCAACCCTTCTCAGCATACTCTACCCTTATATTTTTTTTCTTTTTCATCTGATTTGTATACAATATTTTCTTTTTGTTGCCTTAGCTCATAAGATGCAATTGCCAGAACTCAGGCTTTGAGAGATGCACTGCAGAGGCTATGTCTCCACTGCATAGCTTTACAATCGGCACCTTAAGAATGTTAAAAATGCCAAAAATATGATTGTTCCCGCGGCCCAATAGACTACAATAGAAAAGACAAGCTGTAGTCTCCACAGCTCGTCTTTTCTTCGATCGCCTTTCGGCGCCGCGTATTAAACAATATGTTGTATAATACGCCGGCGCTTTTAGTTCCCTCGGCATCTTCCCATACAATACGATTGTATGGGCGACGTCAAGAAAAATGAGAAGTGACTGCAGTTTTGTGCGCAAAGCGTGACAAAAAACGCAGTCGTGCATTGAAAAAAAAAATTGCCGCTTTCAGCCATTGTTTGTCTGATGCAATGTAGCCATAGCCTAATACCACAACATATGACTAATATCTAATACTTCAGGTAGCAGAGCAGCTCTTCTCTGTTCTATCTCAATGAGGGACAGGTCAGAAAAGTGACTAAGGTTACGTCCACATAATGAGTAAAATTTATTTGTCAGATTCTGCCATTGAAAACCGTGTCAGTATTTTGCATGTTATTGCCTGTGGATTTAGGGTTGTTTTTTTTTACTTCTCAGAAATGAGTCCCATTCATTTCTATGGGGTTTTGGACACGGATCCATGTTAAAAACCACATACAAATGTTTGGAGTACATTTTACACAAGGTTTTTAGCCATTCCCCTTGACAACAACAGTTTATTTCCACGCATTTTCCAACCAAAGAATGAACATGTTCTAACTTTTTTTATGATGAAAAACCGACCGTTGAAAATATACATTGTATGAACTACAACGTGTAATTTCTATTAATATCAATGGGAATGGCTTACTTTCGATTTTAGATGAGTATTTCAAGGTGAAATCCTCGTGGATTCTGACTTGAAATACTTATCGTGTGGACAGAGCCTGAAACTATTAAATGTAAGTATATCCAGAAACCGCTTACCTTGTGGCTATTTTCTGAGGCCTTCAGGTGTAACACAATCTAGCTTGACTGTGATACCAAGGCTTTCTGTGTTATCTGTTATTTGCTCATTACAAAAGTAACTGAAAAAAATTTAAAATTGAGATAACTTTCTATGCTGTGATATCATGGTGCATTATCTGTCAAGTTTATTTTTTCTACATCTGTACAACCCATCAAACTGCCAAGGAGTTAAGGGGATCACAGGACATCACAGTGACATCAAAGTGTTCATGCAATCTGATCTGCAGCGAGCAGATGTTCTAGAGCAGGTGGAGGTTTGTAGGGAGAGATCCAGCAGAACATGTAATATGCAATCTTGTGTAACAGTAGCGGTGGTGGATCCGCTGGGCCACCGCGAGCGATGGTGGAAGCCCACACCAGGGAGCGGAGTCTAAGTAGGTCCCGGTATTCACCAGAGCCCGCCGCAAAGCGGGATGGACTTGCTGCGGCGGGAAACTACCAGGTCGCTTCCACTGGTGGGACTTGCTTGTGGTGGTAGCCAAGGGTAAGTGTGGTACAAAATCGTAAGGCAGGCTTGTAGTCGGGGACAGGCAGTAGGTCAGGGCAGGCGGCAGAGGTTCGTGGTTGGAGGACGGTAGCGAGGCGGTATGGTACACAGGAATCACTAGACGAGGCAAAAATGCTTTCTCGATAGGCTCCAAGGACACTAAAGATCCAGCAGAGGACTGCCGGAGGAGGAGCCATTATATAGCGTCAGCGGCCGGCAACAGCCAATTACCAGTGCGCTGACCCTTTAAATCTGAGAAGACCAACGCGCGCGCCTAGCGAGCGGGGACGCACGCACCGGCCAGCACAGGACCACCTGGAGTCAGGATCGAGGTTGGGTGAGTACCTGACCTCTGTGGGACGAGTGCGCCCACGGTCCAGCGCACGGACCGTGGGGCCATTCGCCCCCGGTACTGGAGAGAGGGTCGGGGAAGGGACTTGTCCACAGCCCGTCCCCCACACTTCGGCACCATCCGTGACATGTCCCCCCCCCCCCCCCTCTTTGGCTTCCACCTCTTTCCAGCCCGAAGGAACCTTCGTACAAGCTCCCGGTCCAGAATGTTGTCCTCCGGCTCCCATGACCTTTCCTCGGGCCTGAACCCCCTCCAATCGATGAGAAAATAACATTTTCCCTTGGACACCTTCATATCCAGGATCTCCTTTGTCCGGAAAACGTTAGTAACATCCGTCACAGGAGATGGAGGGGCTGCCCTACGAGAAAAACGGTTCAGGACCAGGGGTTTGAGAAGGGAAACGTGAAAGGAGTTCGGGATGCGCATGGAAGGCGGGAGCCGGAGTTTCTAGGCCACCGGGTTTATACGTCTAAGCACCTCGAATGGCCCCACGTTGCGGGGAGCCAATTTATAACTTGGGATTTTAAGCCGGACATATTTGGCTGATAACCATACTTTATCGCCTGGAGAAAAAACTGGTTAACCCTTTCCACCTGGCCATTTGTCTGGGGGTGGTAGGCTGAGGAGAAATCGAGCTTCACCTGTAGTTGAGAATAGAGGGCCCACCAGAATTTGGAGACAAACTGGACTCTACGATCAGAGACAATTTGCAGGGGCAACCCATGTAAACGAAAAATGTGGAGAAAAAACAGGTTGGCCAGGCGCGAGGTGGAGGGTAAGCCTAGCAATGGAACAAAATGTGGCATTTTAGAAAACCAATCCGTAACCACCCAGATCAAGGTGTTACCAGAGGAAGGGGGAAGATCGGTTATAAAATCCATCGCCACATGCGACCAGGGACTGGTAGGGCTGGGCAGGGGATGCAGGAGCCAGACCGGTCTGTGACGGGTCGTTTTGTTACGGGCACAAGTGACACAGGTCTCATCGAATTCTTTGACGTCTTTAGTGAGGTCCAGCCACCAATAGAACCGCCCGATAAGGAGGCAAGATATACGATCAACGGGAAGTACGGCCACCAAAAAGCAGTGTACCCACTGCAAGATCCTTTTGCGGAGTGCGGGGCTCAGGTATGTTTTCCCAGATGGGACATTCCGGAGGTCAACAGGAGTGTCACGGATGCCTCTGCGACCCTCGTCCCGGGTCGCAGGCGCATCTGTGCCCCGACACCGAGCGGCGCCCCGTCCCGCACGTCGGGTCCTAGGTCCGCTCACCCCCCTGTCTCTGTCACCAGTCACTTACCCGGCCACGCTCCTGCTCTTTCCGTCTCGGGTCCCCGGCGCGCGCGGCGCCGCCCCCTAGGACGCGCGCATTCCGGCAGTGTGAAATTTAAAGGGACAGTGCGCCGGTAATTGGTCATTGCCGGGCACTGTTCCTATTTAAGTCCGGAACCTTCCTGGCACCCTTGCCAGATCCTTAGTGTGTATACCTCTGGAGAAAGCGTTCCCTAGTCTTGTCTGTCTAGTCTACCGTGTACCGAACTATCTGCCTACGTTTACCGACCACAAACCTTGCCGCCTGCCCTGACCTCCTGCCTGTCCCCAAATACGAGCTTGCCTGACGAATCTGTACCTCGCCTACCCTTGGCCGCCACCGCAAGCAAGCTCCGCCAGTGGAAGCGACCTGGTAGACTCCCGCCGCAGCAAGTCCATCCCGCTTTGCGGCGGGCTCTGGTGAATATCGGGTCCTACTTAGATTCCGCTCCCTGGCGTGGGCTTCCACCATCGCTTGCGGTGGTCCAGTGGATCCACTACCTGACCGTTAAGAGGAGCTGAGGAGACAAGACGCTCAGGGGGTATTATGTGCTCTGGGATCACTTCTTCACCCACCACGTCGGAAGCGCGTGAGAGGGCATCTGCTTTCACATTCCTTTCCGCAGGACGGAGGATCTGGAAATTAAACCGGGAGAAGAAGAGCGACCACCTAGCTTGTCGTGGATTAAGTCGCTGGGCCGTCTGGAGGTACTGGAGGTTCTTTTGATCTGAATAGATGCAGATGGGATGTCGAGCACCTTCCAGCAGATAACACCATTCCTCCAGAGCCAGTTTGATGGCCAATAACTCCCGGTCTCCGATCGTGTAATTTCTTTCCGCCGGCGAGAACGTTTTGTAAAAGCATCCACAAGTGACCATTTTACCCATCCGTCCCTTTTGCATGAGGACCGCACTGACCCCGACAGACAAGGCATCTACTTCTAGTGCAAAAGGTTTTGCAGGGTGCAGCTGCGACAGGATAGAAGCGGAAGCAAAGACAGTCTTCAGTTTCACGAACGCCTCCCTGGCCTTGGGGGGCCAATTTCGTGGGTTAGCATTCTTCTTCGTGAGGGCCACAATGGGATCTATCCGTGTAGAAAAGTGCGGGATGAACTGCCGGTAATAGTTGCAAAACCCCAGAAAGCGTTGTATGGCCCAAAAACCAATAGGGCAAAGCCATTGTAAGACAGCAGACAACTTTGCCGGGTCCATTCGCAAACCTTGGTTAGAGATAATATATCCCAGAAATGGCAGGCTGGTTTGGTGAAAGATGCACTTTCCCAACTTGGCGTACAGGCGGTTAGCACGGAGGTACCTCAGAACCTGGTGGACGTGGACGCGGTGAGTCTCCAGATCGGGTGAGTATACCAAGATATCGTCCAGGTATATCACGACACAAGTATATAGGAGATCCCTGAAGATGTTGTTGACGAACTCCTGGAAGACAGCCGGAGCGTTACACAGGCCGAACGGCATGACCAAGTACTCAAAGTGCCCGTCCCTGGTGTTAAAGGCCATCTTCCACTCATCGTCCTTATGGATACGGATCAGGTTATAGGCCCCCCTCAAGTCCAACTTGGAGAAATTCTTCGTACCACGTAGGCGATCAAAGAGCTCTGTGATCAACGGCAGAGGGTACCAATTCCTCACCGTGATCTTATTAAGTCCCCGATAGTCGATGCAGGGCCGTAAGGTACCGTCTTTTTTCCTGGTAGAAGAATCCTGCACCTGCGGGAGAGGAGGATTTTCGTATGAACCCCTTCTGGAGATTTTCCTGGATATATTCATACATGTCTTGTGTCTCGGGAACAGACAAGGGGTAGACTCTACCCCGGGGAGGACTGGTACCCGGCAGTAGGTCGATCGGACAATCATATGGCCGATGAGGGGCAAAGATCGCCACCTTTCTCTGAAAAGACATCGGCGATCTCCTGGTATTCAGCGGGTAGACCGGGCAATGGTTCGCGGGGAATTGTACGAGAGCCGGTAAGCACCGGGTGAGGTGCCACCAGATAATGGCTCAGGCAGTTAGGACCCCAGCGAGTGACTTCTCCCGACGTCAAGTCTAGAGTAGGAGAATGGAGTCGCAGCCACGGAAGCCCGAGGAGAACCACCGAAGTGGAGCGTGGTAACAGGTAGAAGGAGATCTTCTCCTGATGCAGGACTCCCATGTGGAGAGACAGCGGCTTGGTGATGAATTGTATAGTGTCGCTTAGCAGCTCACCGCTGACCGAGGAGATTACCAGCGGCTTTTCCAGATGGACCACCGGAAGGCGATACTGCGACACTAAGGAGCGGTGTATAAAGTTCCCGGCCGAGCCAGAGTCCAGGAAGGCTGAGACCCGAAACGGGAGTCCAGCATCAGTCACGACCTGTACCGGCATCATCAGGCATGGAGAGGAGGAATTTACACCTAGGGACGCCTCTCCCACAGACCCTAGGTGTGGAAGTTTCCCGGACGTTTAGGACATTACGGACAATTCCTCCGGAGGTGCTCAGGGCTGCCACAGTACAGGCACAGGTTGCCTAGCCGACGTCAGGCTAATTCTTGCTCAGAAAGTTGAGCCTGGTCGACCTGCATGGGTTCATCAATAGGGAGCGGTTTCGGTTGCATAGGCTACCTCTGGAATACTGGAGCCAGGCGTGAAAACCGGCGTGGCCGTGCTACCTCTCGGCGAAACGCACGTCAATGCGGGTAGCCAACTGAATTAACTCGCTGAGGGAAGACGGAATGTCTCTCGCGGCCAGCACATCCTTAATCCTACTAGAGAGGCACACAGGGCAGCCTCGTTCCAGGATAACTCTGAAGCTAAGATGCGGAACTGCACCGCATAGTCTCCCCTGGCACAGGGTTAGAAGAGACGTTTCGACGGAGGACAACCGAGCTGGTTCCTCGAAAACACCGTGGAACTCCTGGAGGAAGGACTGTAGATCCGCCGTCACCAGATCGTTCTGATCCCACAGGGGTGTGGCCCATGCCAAGGCCTTCCTGGAAAGCAAGCTGACCACGAAAGCGACCTTAGAACGCTGCATGGGGAACTGGTCCGCCATTAATTCAATGTGCATGGAGCACTGGGTGATGAAACCTCGGCACTGCTTGGAGTCCCCTTCGAACTTCGGTAGCGGCAACCGGAGCTTGGGACCCACCGTCGCAGGTGGGGCATTTGGAGGTTGTAGCCACGGATGGAGATGACGGCTGCTGCTGGTTCGCCAGGAGTTGCTGCAACATGACGGTTAGCTGGTCCAACTGCTGTGCCTGTTGCGCGATCTGTCGCGACTGTTGCGCAACAACTGCTCAAAGGTCTGCTTCACCAGGCAGAGGCACCTTGGTGGGATCCATGGCCAGTTCTTACTGTAGCGGTAGTGGTAGTGGATCCGTTGGGCCACCGCAAGCGATGGTGGAAGCCCACACCAGGGAGCGGAGTCTAAGTAGAATCCGGTTTTCACCAAAGAACGGTGCAAAGCAGGATGGACTTGCTGCGGCGGGAAACTACCAGGTCATTTCCACTGGCGGGACTTGCTTGTGGTGGCAGCCAAGGGTAAGCATGGTACAAAATTGTAAGGCAGGCTCGTAGTCGGGGACAGGCGGTAGGTCAGGGCAGGCGGCGGAGGTTCGTGGTTGGAGGACGGCAGCGAGGTGGTACGGTACACAGGAATCACAAGACGAGGTAATAAGCTTTCTCAGTAGGCTCCAAGGGCACTAAAGATCCGGCAGAGGACTGCCAGAGGAGGAGCCCTTATATAGGGTCAGCGCCTGGCAACGGCCAATTACCGGCGTGCTGGCCCTTTAAATCTGAAAAAAACCGGTGCACATGCGCCCTACGGAGCAGGGACGCGTGCACTGGCCGGCCCCCGTTACTGGAGAGATGGTCGGGGAACTGATGCGCCCGCAGCCCATATACCGGGCTGCGCCGCCGTCCGGTACATTATACCATCTTGGTACAGCCTAATGCATTGTCTAATGGTGCAGCGCCCTAGGGGGGACTCGATGTTAAAGTAAAAATAAATAAATAAATAAATAAAGTTTTAAAGTACAAAAAATGTATTAAAATTTTAAATAACCCCCCTTTCACCATTTTACAAATAAAAAAGATAAATGAATAAAAAAGTTACACATATTTGGTATCGCCGCGTACAAAAAAGTCCGATCTATAAAAATGTAACATCATTTATAACGTAGGATGAACACCGTAGAAGAAAAAAAATTCCTAACGGCAAAATTGCATTTTTTTGGTAATTTCACATTCCATAAAAATGAGAATAAAAGTGATCAAAAAAGTTGCATCTATTCCAAATTGCTAGCATTAAAATGTACTGCAAAAAATGCACCCTCACTGACATCTGTAGGTGTTAGCACAAAATAGTTATTGGTCGCACAAAACGGAGCCGCGGCGGAAATTTCAATAATAGAAAATGTTTGGAATTTTAGGGTACCAAAACATAGCGAAAATCCTGCATCTTTAGTATTGCCAGATGTGTATCACCCTGTTGAATACACGTAACAAATCATTTTTACCGAAGAATAAACTCTGTACAAAAAAAACCTCCCGCAAACATGGCGCAAGTATGTTTTTTTTTAACTTTTGCCCCACTTAGAATTTTTTTGCTGTTCCCCAGTATATTCTATAGTAATTTGAATAACACCACTAGAAAGTACATCTTGTCCTGCAAAATAAAAGTCCTCTTATGTCTATGTAGGTGGAAACATAAAAAAGTTATGGCTTTCAGAAGAAAAACAGGAAAAAAAATAGAGCTATATTATTATGACTGTCCGTCAGAAAGGGGTTAAAAAGGTGATATCGTTTGAACTGTTTGTGCTCTTGAGCTAATTCTATGAGATTGAATTTGAAATCCAGGGGCGAGTCTCTCCTCTCAGCAGGTGTGTCTCTCCTCTCAGCAGGCGTGTCTCTCCTGCCAGGAGGCGTGTCTCACCTCACTGAAGCTGTGACATCATCATTCTGTGTGAGGCAGCTGAAGCAGAAGGATATCTGGAGAGAAGAGATCTACAGCCTCCTGCATGCTGCTCATATGTCTGCAGAGCCTTCATGCTCCACAAGCTCCTTGCTGGACTATAACCAGTTATACACACAGCCTGAACTGATGAGACATGTGAGGAAGCACACTGCACCCCCTCTCCCCTTCTGTTACCAGACAGGAGACCGTATGACTATGGTATATGGAGGAATACACACTGCTCTCCCCATCCCCTTTCCCTCTGTTATCAGACAAAAGACTGTGGTATATGGAGGGAACAGAGGATGTAACATTGTATTATATGAGGGCATCTGTGACTTAAACAGCCAGTGATTGCCCAGATCATTCACCCTAGAGCTGGGAGATGAGTTTACAGCCAGCAGCCTTTGGTTTTACTTTCGGTTTCAACAGCTCAGAGGGGAGTAAACACAGAGTGTGCAGGCAGCCAATCACAGCGCAGGGGGCGTGTCTGGGGCATTTCCTGGCTGGGGCGTATCCCAGCAGGCTGACTGAAATGTCAGCCAGCCAATCACAGTGCAGGGGGAGTGTCTAGGGGCGGGATCTGACCAGGGTGTGTCCCAACTAACAGCAGCAGAAATAGAAAACAGATGCACAGAAAACCTCATTTCTGCTAAACAAAAGTGCTTATTTTTACTGTCCTCATAATCTGAGACCTTTGTAGCGATACAACCCTTCAACCCTTTTAAGACTTCTAAGGACTAAATTTATTTTTATTATGTCCTGATACCCAAAATTATAGAATTCAAAGAGAGTGGACTTTTTTTTACTTCTCGTGACTGTAGCTCACCTTTAATTTCTTTTCTTCAGAAGACTGAGCTCACAAACCAAAAAAAAACCCCTTATTTTCTAAGGTGCATGAGACCAGCTTGTTATGACTATGCTATGACGTTGCTGAACTGGAGATCGTTTCTCAGTCATTTCATTCTTTATTGATAGTGGAAAATATTTTTTTTCAAATGCCTTATGTTGTAAAAGTAGAGTTTGTGGGGAATTGACTGGCAATAAGAAAAGCAATCTGCCATTAGAAGCTAACACGGCAAAATTATTATGATGCCCAATGACAGGTAGGTGTATGACTCAGGAAAGACACAAGATGCACCTCTGTATTTCATTGACAGGACATGACAGCCCAGGGCTCTGAATTGTGAAATGCTCTGACAGATAGCTGTAAAATTAACAATGACAGGAACAGTAGCTGTGCTTCATTGAGTGTTGTAGTAACAGAAGTGTAAGGAAATTTTGATTCACACACAAAGCTCATATGACAGCTACACTATACTGTATACTCTGTTCAGTGACACCGATAATCAGGCAGTGACAGATAATAGGACCTTTGTCCTGATGCCTGGTCAGAAATAAAACTGAATATATGTAATTCAACAAAGATAAGAAAAGGGAATGTACAGAACTTGTGCTAAATAGACCAATTTACTAAGAAGCCATAAGAGTAAGGCTATGTTCACACAATGGATTTCAACCCATTAGTGATCAGCCCATTTTCGTTCTTCTGTTTCTGTTTTTACCCTCCTTTAATTTTTTATCAATATAACCATATTGGTGTTTTTTTTTTTTTCGGAAACAAGTTTTATTTTTCATTTTTTGTGGGACGACACTGAAAAAAAAAAACAATGACACAATATTTTTTATTTGGGAGGGGTGTTTTTACAGATTTCCGCCAGTGAAATAAATGGCACGGTAGTACGATCTGGTGATACCAAATTTCTATAATTTTTGGGTTTTTTTGCTACATAAAATAAAAAAAAAAGGCACCGGAGACATGTATGAAGGGGGCTGCACCAGTTTTTAGATGCATAATGTAGCAAAAAACTGCTGTAGCCCTGTTCTATTAATGTATAGATGTATGAACTGTTGTACACCAAAGCTTTAACCAGGCTTGACACTTTTGAATGCATCAAAGATAAGCTATGCACCAAAGATATCAGACAAAGATATGCTAAGAGAAGCGATATCATGCCAAAAAATGCTCTGTAGATGCGCTGCTCCTCCTCTTTGCCGGACTTGCCCCGGAACTTCCCCTTACCTTATTAGCTTCCATTCTTTCTCCTTTGCCGCTGATTGCGCCCAATATCCATACCCCACAGATACTTCTTAATTTTTGCTATGCTGCAGATATTTTTCCCCGTTCTCCCTCATTGACTACAGATGTTGTGTGAAACGTCACATGACACGAACATCTGCATCTTGAATTCCTGTTATATATCTATTCTGAATTCTGAGCAGTAATCTATATCTATATGTCATTGTTACTTCTCTACACATCTACAGAACATTTTTGGCATAATATTGCTTCCCTTGTAAATAAAAGATATCCTTTCTCTGCATATAGGTGTGCCAGTGCATATTTCTATCATTTGCTATACGGGTCCGTCCTATTACAGCAGAGCACCCTTTTTTCCCCTTATGGTGTGCATGACTTATTTTTATTATAAAGATATGCTAAGAGACAAAGCTATGAAACAAAAATATGCTATGAGAAAAAGCACTGGAGTGAGGAACTGTAATGAACACCCACCGCCCGCATCGTATAGAGTTGGCTTAGCATGTGAGCTCGCTCCATAAGCCCTGCATGCAGGTAGGAGGCTGGAGTGAGGAGATGCTGCGGGAAGCTGGCAGTAGGGTTTATCTCCTTCACGTGAAAGGGTTAAACCCCGCCATCAGCATCCTGCAGCATCACCTCACTCCAACCTCCTGCCTGCCTGAGAAACTACATTCGGTCTATAATACGCACCTCCATTTTTTGCAAAATTTTTTTAGGGAAAATTGCATTTTATAGTCCTTGCAAAGTCGGATAGCCATCAAACAATCAATTTAAAAAATACATGTCCCACCAGGCTCAGACGGAGCCAGGGGAATAGGGGAAACACCCGGTGGGCTCGTGAGCATGGCAGAACTGGAGATGTTTTTTAACTGCATAAACATCCCCAGAAGAGGCAAAAAAGCACAGAACGAGAGCCAAAAGTCAAGATGTGGAGTGTAGAAGGCAGTTACAGTCATTTACAGTAGCTACAGAGTGGGTTCCTAAAATAAACTCCACTGGTGGGCCAATGCACAACTCAACTGGTGGGCTCCTAGAATGAACTCCACCTGTTGGCCCAAGTCACCCTAGTCTGACACTGTTTCCCACCATGTTCTTTGGTCTCATCAAGGGTGCGCTTTGACCGCTATACTCTTAGATCTTTAAGTTCTAACCCTACTCTTGGTAAACACTTTGAGCGACATGTATGAACGGGGTTGCACCAGTATTCTGGTGTGCTTTCAGCCTAAAAATTGTCACAGTCCTGTTCTCTAGATGTATGAGCAGGTGAATGGCAAAATTAGGCGTATTATGCTTAGCCGCAGCACTTCTTAATGCACCTGAGATCAGGGGACATTCTGGGGGTGTGTCCCACCACAACCATATGAAGCTACACATTTATAACTGGAGGATGCCAAACTAGGTGCATAACTGTTCGGCTTAGCCTAATAATTGAATAGTTGACATGTCACTTATCTCCCCGCGCGTCGTATTGTACGAGCGGGGAGAGGAGGCGTAATCCATAAATCTCTATTAGATCTGTGGATTACCGTAATTATTGGGACGTATTTTGTCACCTATTGAGCGCAGTACGGTGCAAAATACGCGGCGAAATATGTCCCAATTTAAGCCATGTGAATATAGCCTTAGTATGGCCAGACCAAGTTAAAAGTGGTGTACCTGAGCCAGACTTGTCATATTGGCATTAGACTGCACCTGTATGTATGTCTTGCAGAAGAACAGGTTCATACATTCTGGTGCATTCTGCATTACTAATTCAAAGGATAGAATTGAGGTGTGGGAACCAAAGTTCATACATTTTGCACCTTATGTCGCAAATAATTCATTCTTTTTTTCACATTGATAGACTGTAGGCAACATGTCAGAAAATGAGTGTATATTTCACCTGAATGTATGAACCTATCATAAACCTGGCGTGTGGTATGCCTTGCACAGCATAGCATAGTATATTTAAGGCGCATAACTTATGCACATTGAAATGCGCCTTGTTTTGGTGTACGACTGTTCATACATATATAGAATAGGGTATGACAGTTTTTTGCCGCAAAAATCCCCAAAAAATGGCGAGCCCTAATTCTGACATGTCACCCTATGTGCTTATAGTTTAACCTCTTAATGACCAGACCTATTTGGGACTCAATAATCAAGTAATTTTTCATTCTTTCATTCTCGCATTCAGTAATCCATAACTGCTTTATTTTTCTGCCAAAGTAGATGGGAGGTTCTTGTATTTGGCGCCATATTAGGGGCCATATAATTTATTAATAAGCCACGATCTTGTGGGTACACTGGGCACTACTTGGAGACTATTACGATGGTTGTATCTTTCGTGATGTGGGGAACTAGCACCAACTCATAACTCAGTTGCTTTTCTATCCTTTCTGTAAAGAAGATTAGCATTTGTTAAGCAGCTGCTGTAATAAAATTGATATAGGAGGATACAACTAATACAGTGAGCTTCTGATATAATAACTTGCTATAGTATTGCCCTGCCAAAATTCCACGGTAAAGTCTTAAAGACAACATTGTAGGGCAGGAACAAGTTCTCTTACTCAGTGTCTCTAACACATTTACTTAATGGGAACCTGTTGGGTGGTTTATGTGCCCTCTCTGAGAAAAGGATGTGGAAAAGGAGAAGTTCTGTTATATATGTTTATATGATTTTATGCTAAATTCATCCAAAATAAAAGCTAAAATAACAAATCAGTGGCTTCAGAACAACTCTGTGACCATTCTTGACTGGCCCAGCCAGAGCCCTGACCTAAACCCAACTGAGCATCTCTGGGAAGCCCTTAAAAAATGGCGGGGCCCCCCAACTTTTCACCATCCAACCTGAGGAACTGGAGGGGGACTGCAAGGAAGAATGGAAAGAGGACCCCCCAAATCCGGGGTTTGTAAAAACTTGGGTTTGCATCATTCCCAAAAGGAAATTTATGGTTGTACTAGCTCAAAAGGGTCTTCACTCAATACTGATTTAAAGGGGGTCCAATATTTAATACTAGGGGTTGGACGATTAAATCGACAAATTTTTAAAAAACGGAAACAAAAAATCGGTTTTTTATGGTGTTTCGATTTTTTAAAACAGGGCGAAAAATTTAGGTTAAAATCTGTGCATCATCTATTAAGATCGCGCCATTTTCGGCGTTTCCTGTCTTTTTGGGGCCAGCAAATCACTTAAGAATAGGAAAGGTAATTTGTGTGCGACGTCATGACGGGGATGTGTAGGGTTTTCATTGGTTTGGAAAAATAAAACGACCTCTTTTTTACATAGAACGCTTTTTCCGGTTCGGGGCCTCAGTGTCCCCCTCAGCTCCTCAGAGCAAAAGGGACGGCGCTCTGTTTGTGTCCAAAAAGCTCAGCGAAAAAAATTCTATTTTTTCACAGAAAAACCCTTTTAACTTTTCCGGGAAAATCCTTACTTTTTTAGTTTTTAGAGTTTGGGAAAAGTTTTTTAAAATAGTTGGGTAAAAAATTTTTTAAAAGGAGCATCACCGGCTGTAAAGCAGGGGGGAGAGAAAGGGGGGTTTCCCCCGCGGGCGAACACAAAAAGCCTAAAAAAGAATACTGGAAAAAAGTTCCCCCAAAGACTTAGTTAGAAAATTGCACTGCAAAACTTTAATTTAAAACATTTTCTATTGAAATTTTTTCCTGGAAAATTGGGAAACCCTGAACTTATGGGATAAAACACTTTTCTAGTAACAAAAGGTTCTCTTTGTTGGGTGAAAAACCTCCACTTTTTTTATCAAAAACTTTCCAGAAAAGTTTTTCTTTTTTCAATTTTTCCCCAAACCCCACCTTTTTTGATATTTTCCCCCTTTTGGGCATTTAAAATTTGAACCCGAAATTTTTATAGTCCCCCACGGGTGAATTGAAAGTGCCAAAAATCCCTTTGTATTAAAAACGAATAGACAACCCCAAAAAGAATCCCGGAAAAAATTTTTCACCAAACTTAGTAAAAGAAATTGCACGCAAAACTTTTGTATTAACATTTTTCTTTTGAAATTTTTCCTGGATTTTGGGGAAAGCCTGAACTTATGGGATACACATCTTTTTAGTAACTGAAAGGCTCTTTGTTGGGTGCAAAACTCCACTTTATTATCATAAAAACATTTCAGATAGGTGTTCAATTTTAAATTTTCCCCCTTTCCACCTTTGTTGATAAATCCACCTTCACTTAAAATTGGGAATCCACAATTTTATGTCACCACAAAATTTTAAAAGGGTTCCAAAAAATATCTTGTATTAACAAATACATAAAGATCGTGTTTTTTGACTTTGGCCACTACGTTTGTTCATTGGGGCAGCTTGCACTTAAATCTAAATACAGCAATTTTATTTCACCCAAAATGTAAAAGGGAAAAGTCCAAAAATATCTTGTTTTAATACAAATTTACATAAAAATACGTTTTTTTGATTTTGGGCGCACTACAGCTTTTTAAATTGAGGCATTTGGGCATTTAAAATTTTGAATCCCAGCTTTTTAAATAGCACCACGGGTAAATTTGTTTGGGTGAAAAAAAAAACCTTGTTTTAACCGAATACATTTCAGATACGTTTTTTTCCCACTTTGACGCGGGCCCTTTTTTGGGTTTAGTTCTACTTTGCATTTAAAATTTTTTGGGAAACAGCAATTTGATATCACCACAATAATTTGGGATGGGTCAAAAAATACCTTGTTTTTAAATCCGAATACTTTTTCAATACGTGTTTTTTTCATTTTGGGCCCCAGCCAGCTTTTTTTTGATTAGATCAATTTGCATTTAAAATTTTTTAAAACCCAAAATTTTTGTTTTGATTTGGGGGAAATTTGGAAAAGGGCTGGATTTGCCGTTTTTTTTAATAAGAGATTTTCCAAAACCCTTTTTTCCATCCCTTTCCCAAATTTTTTTATTTTTCGAACATGGGAGCAAAATTTCGGGGGTAACGAGCAAAGGGGGGGGAAGGACATGGAGGTAAGGTACGAGAAAAGGGTGCTCCTTCCGGCTGGCACAAAAACCTTTCCAAAGGGGAAATCGCCCAGTTGCGGGAAACCCCGCGGGCCTGTCATCGCGGGGGTCGGGGCCCCCCGTAAATCTCATAACAAAACACGTCCCCCAATCTGCCCCTTCAGGGGGTTAAATTGCCCCCTGCACCAGCACCCTTACCTCCTCGTCCTCCCCAGCCCACGGCCAAAAATTGTCGTCTCAAAATCACCACACCCGGGCCCCAACATAAAACCACCCCAAATTTTAAAACTCTGTCCCCACCCTGTGGATAACCTTTTGTCTGAAGACCCTTTGATGACAAAATGCGGTTGGGGTCAGAAGGCATTTTTAAAAGATCAAGGGGCCAAAGGGGATGATTTTTTCTCTGTCAAACCCCTTACTGATCCATCAAGGGGGAGAAGGAACCCCGGACAAAGGAGGAAGACGTTTGGGGTATGCCCAAACGGGTTCCGCCTAAAAAAGGGAGAGGGCGGTCACAGAAGTCCCTGATAGGATTCCACCACCAAACGGTCGGGCGAAAACCCCGCCCTCGTTTAAACGCCGTCAAAAAGGTCCGGGACCCCCTCAAGCCGGGGCCTTTCTTTAAACCAGCCTCTGATTCACCCGGGCATGTCAAAATGCCCCTATGCCGTAAACCAAAAGTGGAAAGGGAACCCTTTGGGGTTTGGGTTTAACCACCACCAACATGTCTATTTCACATGCAGCGAATGCATGAATTGAAATGGAGGCAACATTTGGGCCCAAAAAAAACCCAGACCACCCCGGGCCCCCCAACCACTGTCAACCCCCCCTCTGTCTCCGCCCCTCCCCCCTCCGCCACCACCAACTTTCCCTCACTCCCATTCTCTCAGAGCCCAAGATCAGGGATCACCTCCGCTTCAGCCCCCAAAACCGGGCCGCCAAAGTCCCAAACCAGCACCACCAGAGACCCACAAAACCCTTTTTTTCCTTCCCCAGTTTTACGACCTGCATTTCCGTACCCGCGCCCAGTCTAGCAGCTAGCCTTTTGTCTTCCAGGTTTTTTGGGGCAAAGAAACCCCTTTAAACCCAAACCATCCCAAAGCCCAAAAACCTAATTTCGGGAAATTTCCAGGCTTTTTTGGCCCTTTGGGAAAATTTTTCCTTTCCGCTGGGGAAACCCCAGATGGGTTTTCCCCCACGTCATGGGCCCCCGCCTGCCCCCAATAAAACCCAAAGCCGAGGGAAAGGGATTTCTTTTCCAAAAAGCCCCTCCCTGGGCCCCGGCCACCCGGGCATCTAAAAATTTCCCCAAACGCCCTTGGGCTGCATCTGTGGGCCCGGGAAAAATCCATCCCAAACCCCCGACACCCTGGACTAGTAAACTCGGCCAAGGGCCCCTAAAATCTCTGTGACAGTCACTGGGTGAGCTGGGTGGATGTCCCCTGGGGGGGACGGTGGCTCTCAGGTTTGGGGCCCCCCTCTTTAAAACCGCGGGGTTTGGGGCATGGGGTTTTTTCCCCCCCCAAAGGGCCTCGGTGGCATCACGTGCCCAGAGAAACCAGGCCGGTTTTTAAATTAATCTGTCCCTTGGGGGACCGTCCACAAAAACAGGTCAGGACTGGTTACGGGTCTCCGCAAGAACCGAGGGGCGGCTGGGTACAAGGGAAACCCTTTGCCAGGGAAGGGGGTCGAAAAACGGGGGAAATCCCGGCCCGGGGGCCCTTAAGATCGGTAGGCTTTGGGGCCCCATCCCCCTTCCTGGCAATGACAAAAACCTTGTCCCTCCCCGAAAATTTTTTAAAGAAACTACCCGGGGCGGCCCTGCTGAGGAAGGCTCAAAGTCAAAGTTTCCCCACTTTCCCCATTCGCCCCCCTGGGTTTTGTTCCCCCCCTTTGGCCCGCGTTGCAGCATCAGCTCGGCCCCCCCGCAAAACCCACTCATTGTTGACGTGGCAAAACCTGGAAATTCCCCCCCTCCACAAGCTCCACGATTTTGGCAGCAGCGCAATGCCATTACCCCCAGTACGAATTTACACATGGCCTGACAAGCAGCGGGGCGGACCTCGGGGTGTTTTAGCCACCGAAGTGGGGGCAGGTGAAAGAGCCCCGCAAACCCTCCTTGCCATTTTTTTAAGAAACCCCCAAAATGGTCCCGTGCGGGCAAAAAGCCCTTGTCACATAGCATTGTGGTGATCTTTTTTCTGGAACCAACGGGTTTTTCACCTGAAAAAACAGGTCCCGCCACGACGGGGAGGAGAAAGGAAAAACAGAAGCGGCACGGGGCCTTTTTCCCTTTCCCTCAAAACCACAAGGCCCCGCAGTTTTCCCCAAAATTTCACGGGCCCTTTATTAAAAGGGAGTGGTTCCGGGGGCCAGGCTAGTGTTTAAAGGGGGCGGCATCCCCTCTCCGGGGTTTCATCAACTCAGGCCAAATCCGGGGTGTTTGAAGCTTTGGGCCCGGGGGCACGGAGGAGGGGGAGGGATTCCTTGACCCCGATGTTACCGGACGCCCGCCTTGGAAAGGAGTTGGAAAACGAATTTTTAGGCGGGGGAGGGGAAAAGAAAAAGAACAGTTTTCTAGGCCCCAGACCCAGGGGGCTTGGGAAAAACAAGGCTCCAAACTCTCAAAAAGAGTGGGTGGATGCTCCATTTCCTCCAACATGATCCTGCATTAAGGCCACAAAATGGGAAAAACAGTTTCTGGGGGGCCACCCTCCCTGGGTCCTCGGTACAAAAAAAAAACTCACACTTTTCCCTTTCCCCCCCCCCAAATAGAGGGGTAAAATGCAGGAAATGGGGACCCTTTTCGATTGACAAAATGGAGACATCCGGGGGTTTATTCTTGGGGTTTCACGTTCCCAAATGTCACGGTTGGAAAAACATCAGCGACGTGACAGCAGTAAGGCCCCAAATAGGGGTAGCGGCACCCCAAACAGGGAAGGTGGCAAAGCCTAAATCGGGGACCTCTGGGGAATTTTTTTGTTTACCCCCCTCACCAAAGCATGGGAATGCCGGGCACACATCCAACACACAGAAAAACCAGCTTAAGATCATGGGGCACGACTATCTGCGGGTCAACACCGATGGTTTTTTTATGTGTTTTCCCGGGCCCCAAAAACTTCTGGGGTTTTCCCCAAAAAGGACGAAAAGGGGGCCCCAGCTGGCTTCCCCACGCCATAGAAGGGGTTTTTCCCGGCCCCCCAACCAGCCCTCATATCCCGAGCAGAAAACCCCAGCCAGCTGGAGGGTTCTTTTCAGACAAACCACCGGCTTTTTCCCCAAAAATGTATTTGTTTGGGCTTTTATCAAGATGAAATTTAGGGATGGATCTCTGAAGATGTTGTGGCCCCCCAATTTTCCGAGGTCACCGATTATTTTTCCGGGCTACTTCCCATTCCTCTTCAAACAGAAATGTCCCCCTATTTTAAAAATATTTTTTTAAAAAAGATCATTTTTTTACTCAATTTTTATTCCCTTTTCCCCAAAAGTTTTTTTTTTTCTGGTTTGCCGTGAGGAGACTTAAAAAGACAGCAAGGTTTCAAGACAACACCGGATTTTCCCTTTTTTAAATATTAACTTTAAAGTTTTCGCAATTTTCAAAGTTTTTTAGGTCATTTTTTGCTGTGAGATACCCGCATAATTTTTGGTCCCTTTTTGGAAAAAGAAAAGTGGCTTTTTAAATGCATTTTCTCCCCCCACAATTTTAATAGTGGCTGAGAAGTCATATTTAACTTTTTTTTTGGGTTTAAGGGAGCTGTAAATTTCCCGGGGAATAATCTGGCCTTTGGGAAAAAAAATGTGGGTTTTAAGTGGATTTCTTTTTTTCAAAAATTTTTAATTTTGTGGCTGAGAAGTCATATTTTTTTTTAAATTTTTGGGGGGCATGTACTGTTTAATACGCAATAATCATGGGCCTTTGGAACAGAAATGTGGGTTTTTAAGTGGGATTTTTTCCCCCACAATTTTTTTAAAAGTGCTGAAATTTATTTTTATAATTTTTTGGGGTCATGTACTTGAGAAAACAGCAAAAAATCATGGTCCTTTTGGGAAAAGAAATGTGGCTTCTAAAAATGGCATTTCTCCCCACAAAATTTTTAAAATGGCCCGAGAAGGTTCCCTTTTTATAAAATTTTTTTTTTCATGCTCTTTGGGAAAAGCAGCAAAACTACAGATCCTAGTATAAAAAAAATTTTGTTTCTAACGACATTTGTTTCTTCAAAAAATTGGGCCAAAGTGGCTAAGGGTCATTCTTTTTAATTTTTGGGGGCATTTTTCTTTGAAAGCAGCTATACTACAGGGCCATTATAAAAAATGTGGTTTCAAAAAGACAATTTTTTCTTTACCAATTGGGCAAGATGGCTCAAGGGTTTATGGTGCGTCAGAAACCCGGGTTAGGGAGGACACTGTTTTAAAGGGCACAAAATTTTCAAAATGACTTTTTTCAAGATCTTTAACATACTTAAAACCCAAACCCCGTATTTTAGACAACTCATTTAAAACAATTTTAAAAAAAGGGAAAAAAGACTTGGGGGGATTCCATCCAAATTTTTAAAAAATTTTTTTTCTAGAACAAAAATAAAAAAAAAACTTGCTGTAAAAAAATACTGGTTTAAAAAAAATTTCCCCTGAATTGAAAAAGGGAAAGGGACAGGAAAATTGACCAAAGTAGGTTTTTTCAGAGGGCAAGGAGTTTTGGGCACGGACAAAGAAAAAGTACAGAGACAATTTCCTCCAGCACGTTTAGTTTAAAAAAAAAGAAAAAAAATGCCCAAAAAAAAGGGGACCTTGGGGGGAACCAGGAAACATTAACCACCAGTAAATTTTCCCAAATAAAACTCAATTTGGGGCCCCACATCATAAGCGGGGGGAAGCGCTAACCCCCACAGGGACAGTATATGTCCAAGTGAAACTAAAATGGTGGTTGAAAGACTCCTTTTTTTGGCACTTTTTTTAAAAATTGGGGGGCATGCAGGGGTTTGGGGGTCAATTTCTGTTTGGGCCCCGGACAGGGGTAGTCAATGTCCAGTGAAACTAAAATGGTGGTTGAAAGACTCCCTTTTTTTTCCCGGGACTTTTTAATCTGTGGGGAGACAGGTTTAATGGTCATTCTGCGGGAAAAGGGCAGATATTTGTCCCCAAAGTCCAGTGAAACTAAAATGGGGGTTGAAAGACCCTTTTCCGGCACTTTTTGAAACTGGTGCTGGTTTTGGGGCTTTTATGCTGGGGGCCCAGGGCAATGTATAACCAAAGTCCCCGTGAAACTTTAAAAAGGGGTTTTAAAACTCCTTTTTTTCCGGCACTTTTTTAAAATTTGGGGGCATGCAAAAGGGTTTTTCCCCTCAATGCTGTGGCCCAGGACAGGGTTTTAGTCCCCAAAATTTTCCCCGTGAAACTAAAAATTTGGGGTTTTAAAACTCCTTTTTCCTGGCACTTTTTAAAACTGGGGGCATGCAGGTTTGGGCTCATGCTGTGGGCCCAGGAAAAGGGACATATATGTCCAGTGAAAAAAAATGGTTGGGGTTTAAAGGGCCCCTTTTTTTTTTTTTTTTTTCCCGGGACTTTTGAATCTTGGGTCATTGCAGGGTTTGGGGGGCGTGCTGGGGCCCAGGACAGGATAGTTCCCCCTGTCCAGTGAAACTAAAATGGTGAATTTAAAAACCCTTTTTTCCCCACACTTTTTTAAACTGTGGTCAACAGGTTTAATGGGCATTCGTGGGGGTACAGGCAGTTTTAGTCCTGTCCCCCGTTCAAAAAAAATGGTGGTTTTAAAGACTCCTTTTTCCGGGACTTTTTTAATCTTGGGGGGCCCTGCAAAGGTTTTTTGGGGTTTATGCCTGCGTTCCAGGGCAGGGAAAATTTAAGGGCCCCTTCAAGAAGAAAGATGGGTTTAAAAACAAATGCCTTCCGGCACTTTTTAATTTGTGGGGGATGGGAGGTTTTTTAAAGGGGCAGGCTTTTGGGGAACAAGACCCGGGGAAAATGAATGTTGTTTTGGTTTTTTTTTTTTGTGGGTTTTTTAACCTAATGTGTTGGGCCCAAGATTTTTAGCACGAAACCCCTTTGACTGTTGTTGGGTGTTAAAAAATTTCCCCTTCTCCAGCCCTGTTTTGGGTGTAAGAATGAAGGTGTTGTTGTCTCCCCCAAAACTTTAAAAGGTCATCGCTCATAATCAACTTTCTCACTATCGACTAAATTGTCATAAAGGTCGACTAAACGACCACGCCCGAAGTCGATTGGCCCCAAAGGGAATCGCTCAACACTACTTTTGAAACCCTGGGGATTTTTTCAGTTTTTCCCGGGTTTTAAAAAATTTTTCAAAAATAAACTACATAAGAAATGAATTTTACCAAAAACACCATGACCACATATCACCACCACATAGTGACTGAATAAAAAAACCAACCATTTAACCCCATATCACCAACACATAATGCTGAATAATACGCCAAAAACCCCCCCTTTCAAAATATAAACCATTAAAACTTTGCACACACAAAAAGTAATGAATTTCAGTTCAGGTACCCTTTAGTGACTGACAGGTGAAACTTCTCCGATGAATCGTTCACGTTTCCCCTTTTTTTTTCCATCTGGTCCACACCCCCCATGCGGAAATTCTCTTAAAACCAAAACTCGTCCCCCGCAGAATTTTGGGCAAAAGATATATTAGAATCCTTTATTTTTCCAGCACTCCTTACCCTTTTTTGGGATAAAAAATCCCCTCAGTTAGGTTTGGGGTTTTAGGTCTCCTTCAAAAGGGAAAACTATATGGGTCCCCCCTCAGTTAGCCAGGGATCCCAAAGTTTCCCCCACTTTTGGAAAAATAATTAAAAAATTTCCCCCTCTTTAGGCAGGTATATAGATAAAGTCCCCCTCAATTTAAAAGGTATATTTAAATGTCCCCCCCAGTCAGACAAGTATATAGAAATCCCCCCAGTTTAGGCAGGGGACATAGATATTCCCCCAGGGCAGACAGGTTATATTGTTTTTATGTTCCCCCCCTTCAAAAAAGGCCCAAGGGCCAAAAAGGTATATAAGGGGGTATTAAAAAAAGGTTCCCTTTTAGGGGGGGGGGGGGGGAGGGAAAGGGATATAGATACAGGTCCCCCTTTGGGGGAGCAGCTAGATAGATAAAGGGCCCCTCTGACAGGGAATATAAAGATATATGTCCCCCGAGGCAGGGAATTTGATATTAAACTCCTCAGGCAATATTTTAGAAAATGGCCCCCTTTAAAAAGAAAAAAGATATAAGGGCCCCACAGGCAGTAAAATAAATATATTCCCCTCAGGGGCAGATATAAGTATATCTCCCCTCAGTCAGGAAGGCATTTTAGAAATAATTTCCCCCCCAGAAGGCCAAAGGGAAAAAAAGATATATGTTTTCCCTCAGGCAGGTATAAAAGGTACATGTCCCCACAGGGAAACAGGGATTTTAGATAAAAGGGGCCCCCTTAAACAGGCAAAGGGAATTGGGTATATGTCACCACAGGCAGGAAGGTATATAGATTTTTGTTTCCCCTTTAGGCAAAGGGAGAAAAAATAATATATGTCTCCCTTTATTTAGGCAAAGGGGTATAGATGAATGTTTCCCCCCAGGCCGGCCAGAAAATAGAATATGGTTTTTCCCTCAGGGAAGTATATAGTAATGTCCCCCACAAAAAACAGTTATATAGAAAAATAGGGAAACCCTCAGACAGCAGGGATAAAAGTGCCTAGTGAAAAATTTTCCCCCCCTTGGGGCTTTTCAACCTTTTGCCCCAAAAGTCAAGGGTTTTAAACAAAAAAATGTAAAATTTAAAAAAAAAATTTTTGCAAAACAATAACAAGTGGGACCATTGTGAATTTAAAAAGAGAATTTATTGGTATTTTAAACTTTTTGTAAAAAATAAAAAAAAGAAAAGTGGGCTAAAAAAAATTAAATTTGGGCCCCCTTTTTGACTTTTTACTTCTTAGCGCCACCTTTTGCTGCAATTACAGCTGCAAGTCGCTTGGGGTTTGTCTCTATCAGTTTTGCACATCGAAAGACTGAAATTCTTGCCCATTCTTCCTTGGCGCACAGCTGGAGCTCAGTGAGATTGGATGGAGAGCGTTTGTGAACAGCTGGAGCTCAGTGAGGTTGGATGGAGAGCATTTGTGAACAACTGGAGCTCAGTGAGGTTGGATGGAGAGTGTTTGTGAGCAGCTGGAGCTCAGTGAGGTTGGATGGAGAGCGTTTGTGAGCAGCTGGAGCTCAGTGAGGTTGGATGGAGAGCGTTTGTGAACAGCTGGAGCTCAGTGAGGTTGGATGGAGAGCGTTTGTGAGCAGCAGTTTTCAGCTCTTTCCACAGATTCTCCAGCTCTGGATGTGACTTGGCCATTCTAACACCTGGAGACGGTTATTTGTGAACCTTCCATTGTAGATTTTGCTTTATGTTTGGGATCATTGTCTTGTTGGAAGATAAATCTCCGTCCCAGTCTCAGGTCTTTTGCAGACTCCAACAGGTATTCTTCCAGAATGGTCCTGGATTTCCTGTATTTGGCTCCATCCAGCTTCCCATCAATTTTAACCATATTCCCTGTCCCTGCTGAAGAAAAGCCCAAACCATGATGCTGCCACCACCATGTGTGACAGTGGGGATGGAGTGTTCAGGGTGATGCTTTTGCTTTTACGCCAAACATAACGTTTTGCATTGTGGCAAAAAAGTTTGATTTTGGTTTCTGACCAGAGCACCTTCTTGCACATTTTTGGTGTCTCCCAGGTGGCCCCTTCTTCCACATGTTTGGTGTTTCCCATTTGGCTTGTGGCAAACTTTAAACTAGACTTTTTATGGATATCTTTGAGAAATGGCTTCATCTTGCCACTCTTCCATAAAGGGAAGATTTGTGCAGTGTACAAATTGATTGTTGTCCTATGGACAGATTCTCCCACCTCAGCTGTAGATTTCTGCTGTTCATCCAGAGTGATCATAAGCCTCTTGGCTGCATCTATGATCAGTCTTGTTTGAGATGACAGTTTAGAGGGACGGCCGGGTCTTGGTAGATTTGCAGTTCTCTGATACTCCTTCCATTTCAATATGATCG
Source organism: Phyllomedusa bahiana (assembly GCA_025379985.1). Classification (NCBI taxonomy): domain Eukaryota; kingdom Metazoa; phylum Chordata; class Amphibia; order Anura; family Hylidae; genus Phyllomedusa; species Phyllomedusa bahiana. The sequence goes on from JAODAL010016863.1 coordinate 43,803, forward strand.
CTTGCACAGTGCTCCTTGGGATGTTTGAAGTTTGGGAAATCTTTTTGTATCCAAATCCGGCTTTAAACTTCTCCACAACAGTATCACGGACCTTCCTGGTGTGTTCCTTGGTCTTCATGATGCTCTCTGTGCTTTAAACAGAACCCTGAGACTATCACAGAGCAGGTGCATTTATACGGAGACTTGATTACACACAGGTGGATTATATTTATCATCAACAGTCATTTAGGACAACATTGGATCATTCAGAGATCTTCACTGAACTTCTGGAGTGAGTTTGCTGCACTGAAAGTAAAGGGGCTGAATAATATTGCTCTCCCCACTTTTCATTTTTTTTTACATTTTTTACAAAAGTTTAAAATATACAATAAATTTCGTTCAACTTCACAATTGTGTCCCACTTGTTGCTAATTCTTCACAAAAAAATTCAGTTATACATCTTTATGTTTGAAGCCTGAAATGTGGCACAAGTTTGAAAAGTTCAAGGGGGCCGAATACTTTTGCAAGGCACTGTATAGATACATGTCCCCACAGGCAGACAGGTATATAGATATAGGTCCCCTCAGGTGGGTATATAGATATAGGTCCCCACAGGCTGGCAGGTATATAGATATCTGTCCCCTCGGGCAGGCAGGTATACAGATATAGGTCCTCTCTGGAAGGTATATAGATATAGGTCCCTTCAGACAGACAGATATATAGATATATGTCCCCACAGGCAGGCAGGTATATAAATATAGGTCCCCTCAGACAGTCTTTTATATATATATATACATATATATATATATATATATATATATATATATATATATATTTAATATATCTGCTCAGGAAGGTATATAGATATAGATGAAGAAAGAGGAAGTATCCAGCACGCAATAGGTGTTTTCCAATAAAAACATAACAAAATTTATTTGGCTTCCATTAAAAATTGTAGAAAAGAAAAGCACTCACCAGCAAATGCAACAACAGGCAGTGGTTACAGCATGGAGTTTGCAAAAGGTGCAACGCTAACGAGTTTCGGGCGCAAAGCAACATATGCCCTTACTCATAGCGATAATGCATAGAACTAATCCCCGTCCATTTATACGGATAGACACTTCCACCGCATGAAAAATACAATTGAATTAATTAGTACATTGGCACTTACCAACATGAGTGAACGCCGGAATCCCGCCGCAGTGTTCAACGGGCAAACGGAAAATACATAATGGTAAATTTCAGATCATGCGCAGTAGCTATCAAAGCATCAGTATTGGCAAAGAGGAACTGACAACACTGCGCATGCGCACCCGTCATAGCGCACGGAAAACAAAAACAAAAACAGGCAAGATATGGCAAGTGAGTATCGTAAAATAAGAATGTTAAATATATATATATGTCCGCTCAGGAAGGTATATAGATATAGATCCCTTCAGGCAGGCAGGTATACAGATATCTGTCCCGTCTGGCAGGCAGATATATGGATATAGGTCCCCTCAAGCAGGCAGGTATATAGATATTTTGCTCCTCAGGCCTGACCGTCAGACAGTCAGCTATTTAGATATAGGTTCCATCAGGCAGATATATAGATATAGGTCCCCTCAGGCAGGTATATAGATATAGGTCCCCTCAGGCAGGCAGGTATATAGATATTTTGCCCCTCAGGCCTGACCGTCAGACAGTCAGCTATTTAGATATACACTCACCGGCCACTTTATTAGGTACACCTGTCCAACTGCTCGTTAACACTTAATTTCTAATCAGCCAATCACATGGCGGCAACTCAGTGCATTTAGGCATGTAGACATGGTCAAGACAATCTCCTGCAGTTCAAACCGAGCATCAGTATGGGGAGGAAGGTGATTTGAGTGCCTTTGAACGTGGCATGGTTGTTGGTGCCAGAAGGGCTGGTCTGAGTATTTCAGAAACTGCTGATCTCCTGGGATTTTCACGCACAACCATCTCTAGGGTTTACAGAGAATGGTCCGAAAAAGAAAAAACATCCAGTGAGCGGCAGTCCTGTGGGCGGAAATGCCTTGTTGATGCCACGAAGAATTGAGGCAGTTCTGAAGGCAAAAGGGGGTCCAACCCGTTACTAGCATGGTGTACCTAATAAAGTGGCCGGTGAGTGTAGGTTCCATCAGGCAGATATATAGATATAGGTCCCCTCAGGCAGGTATATAGATATATGTTCCCACAGGCAGGTATATTAATATAGCTCCCCTCAAACAGGCAGGTATATAGATTTATGTCCCCTCAAACAGGCAGGTATATATATATGTCCCCTCAGGCAGGTATATAGATACAGGTCCCAACAGGCAGGCAGGTATATAGGTTTCTGCCCCTCGAGCAGGCAGGTATATAGATATATGTCCCCTCAGGCAGGTATACAGATATATGTCCCCTCAGACAGGTATATAGATATAGGTCCCCACAAGCAGGCAGGTATATAGATATCTGTTCCCTCGGGCAGGCAGGTGTATAGATATAGGTCCTCTCGGGAGCCCGCTCTACAGCAGGTCATAAATCAGGCACATTCTAGTGCTCGGGCGCCATTTCTGAAAGTTGTATACCTGTTCCAACTGTTATGCACTCAGAAATGCCGAAGCGAAGCAACAAATGTGTAGCTTCGCTACGGTTCTAGTGCGCCCCGCCTCCCTTTCCCTCCGGAAATCAAGCGCATTACAAAGCACCGTAGGTGCTATGTAATTAACCCTGGAGTGGCGTACAGAAGATTTAAAAAAAATATATGAACGGGGCTGCGCCTGAGATCAGGCTGTAAGGATGCCAGATATCTGGCGCAGCCCCATTCATACATGTCGCCCTGTTAGTCTAGGCTCACATCTTGGTCCACGGCACCCAACAGACCCTATTCATTTCACTGTGTCCATTGGGTTTCTGTCATGGTGTCCGTCATTGAGCACTGCAACCTAATAGGGTCCAATGGGCATTGTAGGTGTGTGTTGTGAAACGGATCCCAAGGCTTCTGTTTTCTAAACTGAACCTCCCCTGAGGCAGATGTGAACCTTGCCTAAATTACAAGGAACTACAAAGAAAGAGGAACATTATATATACAGGTAGTCCCTAGGTTACAAACGGGATAGGGACTGTAGGTTTGTTCTTAAGTTGAAATTGTATGTAATTCGGAACAAATATATTTATTAAATGTAATTCCAGCAAAAAAATAAATTCTAGTTTTGGATAGTGCAGGGAACAGTTTTTACATTTGTTTTGCTGTCTGTTCCCTTTTTTTAGAAGATTTCACCTAATGTTCTGTATCTCATGTGCATCTGTGGCATGCTGGCACTTGGTTATCATGGGGCGTGACTCAGTGTTAAATGTCAGCCACGCCCATAAGTCTCCGTTTGTAACTAGGGGACGTATGTAAGTCGGAACGATGTAAGTAGGGGACTGCCTGTAGTTGGCTTTGGCACTCACAGGCATTTATCTCTATACAGATGTTATGTTTGGGGGACAGATTCATCCATTTTTATGTATGTTCCCCATACTTAAGAAACATGTTTACACCATTCTGTAAACTAAGCACTTCTCAAATTTTGTCTCACCCCTGCGCCCACATAGAGTGTAAGCTCTTGCGAGCACGGCCTCACACCACTTGTTTCTTATTATTATTATTATTATTATTAAGCACAGACGGATCGGGCTAAGGAAAAAGTATCTGAGGACTAATCCCTAAATATGAGAAGCAGTTGTTCTGCATTGGAAACAAAATATTCTCCATCTTGTGAATGATACCTATACCTCGTCATCTGTGAAGCAGATGGATGGATTGGTGATGTAAGACTGGGGACCATTGAAGCTTTCACTTTGGAGGTTTTCATAGGGCAGGAGTTTTTCTATTCTACATACATGTCTCTTATCCTCTGGTGGTAAATTATAGCAATGAGCAAAAAAAAAAACTAGTGTATCATTCTCCTGTAAAAGTAGCACATGCTGCCAAGGATATGTTCCCTAGTGATAACACTGCTTATCCTGTTACACCTTGCAATATCTCATAGTCTCAGTAGCAGTGATAATGCACAATGTCACAAATAGAATAACATATATCACACCGGAGGGAGCAATAATCTGGATATGTTTGCATTGGTTCTAGTTGTGAGAAACAGGAAAAGTTTCCCATGCTGCCGGTACTGAGAAACATCCGTCATTTCCATGTTTGTTGTGATCCAGCTGTTCTAGTAATGACAGTGTATGCAGACCGTATGGACATAACTAGGTAACATACACTGCTCCTTTATACAGCAGTGTAGAGCATCTATGGTTGCCTAGATTTGTGTTTACAATGCAATTTCTCTCTGAATTCGAAGCATTGCCTTTTGGCTCATAACACTAGCATGTGAATCATTGTGCTGAATGTTATGGCCCTCAGAACATTAGCATGCAATGCTGACCACACACATTGAATGTCTGGTCATCCACCACAAACATGTTTCAGGCTCTTGCTCTATGACCTGCATATTCACTACTTGCTTGGCTTTGGTTAGAACTAAAGAAAAGATTTGCTTTACCGTAAACAAATGTTATGGAAAAATTGAGCAACTAAAAATCCGTTTCACCACCAAATTGGATGTCATTATCAACTGTACAAGTTTGAGAACAGGCGAGTCCCTACCCAAAATTCTGGCATTTTTCAGAGTATTATGAATTAGTTTTGCTCAAATCTGTCCCTGTTCTGTTTTGACATTGGTTGGACCAAACTTGTTGAAAATTCCAGAGCCTGAATATTTTCTCCTTGTCCTTTACCGTAAAGGGTTTTCCCATCTGGCTGTTTCACAGAGCCCACTTTTCACAACCAGCTTCAGGCGCCCACTCTCTGTTCAGGCTGTGATTGGGATATCAGCGCTGCTATTCCTAGTAATGGGGACATTAGTAATGGAAGATTTAAAGCAGAAGAGCAAGACTACAGAGCTCTAAAGGGTTAAAGTTTGTCAATAAGGAATATAAACAAGCTCCTGTGCTGCTGATAAGAAAGAACAAGGAGTGATTTCAGAATCCTGGCCAGGGCTCTAAGCTGTAAGGGCATGTCCCCACGGCACGGGTTTTCGGGAGGTTTTTCAGACGGTTTGTGGTTTTGCAGACTGTCTGAAAAGCCGGCCACAAACAAGCACAATGGGCTCCTATGGAAAACCCGGGCAGCAGTCCCCACAGCACGTTTTCCGCCCGATAAACATTGTGCATGTTCATTCTTCCATCCGGTTTTCTGACGGAATATGTACATGTCAATGGGAAGGTGGAGGGCTTTTCTCCACTCATCACAGAGAAAAGCCGCCCCCTCCCCCACCCCCTACCCCCGCGGCCGGGGGGACGGCACACAAACTGGACAAATACCTGTCGGATAAACCGACTGGTATTTGTCCATTGCTATGTAAACAGCCCCTTAGAGCACAGAGAGGTGTGAGTAACCTAGGGAAGTTTGTGTACACAAGCAGGAGATAAGAACTGTTCCAGTTCTGAAGGGAAGCGCAATATAAATAGCAATGTATTGTGTAATATATTTATTTACCTTTGCCTACATGTTTGAAGCTAATCAATGAAATTGGAATACCCCTTTAAACCTAGCCCTACAGTGGTGATCAAAAGTTAGTGAACGCTTCAGAATTTTCTATATTTTTGCATAAATTTTACATCAAATTACATCAGATTTTCACACATGTCCTAAAAGTAGATAAAGAAAATCAAATCAAACACAAGAGACAAAAAATATTACATATCTGTGAGACTCTCCACTCCACTTCAGACGAATCGGAGGAAGGCCTAATTGGCCGAAAACGTTAACCTATTACGTCTGAACCATATTGTGCTTAAATTCCTACCATATAAATACTCTGGAGATCTGTCATACATCTGTAATAAATCACTATCACTGCAAGAAACAAGAGTGCCTTGGACTTATTTTGATTGATCATCTTGGTGAGCCATTGATTTGAGTTTGTTTGCACTTGTTGAGGACACAGCCTTAGTTATCTCCAAATAAAAGTTCATGTGAAGATTAGATCTCCATGTGCTTTGAGAGTTGTTCAGAGCGTTTGCTTACAATTCAAGTTTAGCCTGTCTTTTCTGTAATCCTTTTTAACTTTTACTTTCTCATACAATTGCTAAGAGACGTTCAGCTACTGGGTACATTTTATTTATTTTGCACTTGTGTTGAAAAAACAGAATTTCCTGTGGCATGTGTACCTTGATCTGAGCTGATTGCATGTGACAGTCTTTACCCACAGATATATTCAGTTACTAGTTGTTTTTCTGATTATCTAGAATGTACGAAGCAACTGGTCATTCTGCTACCCACCCTGAGAACCTATCAACACACACTTATACCCATTATAGCATTCTAACCTAAGGAACATGAATGAAAATAAATAGTATTTTATGTTATGTTCACACTATGACCCTACCCTCCACCCACCTGCTGTTTTTCTGCTAGCTGGTATTTAAATTTATATTGCAGCTTAGTCGTTGCATAGTCATAGGCTAAAACAGAGTAAATGTAGTAAAATGATGTCTTCGACCATTTACCCCTTTTCAGTGGGACATAATACAGTAATACATAAGTCCGTGATTCAGAATAAGGGTGTGTTTACAAAGACCAAATACCAATCAAATTTTCAGGACGGTATTTGGTCTTTTTTTGGTGGCTTTTGTCCGCGGTTTGAGGATTCAAGTCGTTCCCTTCGCACCCACATACTCCTGTTCTGCCTGAAAACTGGGCAGAAGAATGAACATGTTCTAAGTTTTTTGGACCGCTGGCGGTGCAAAACAACGTCTGGCGGAAAATCTGTGCAGTGGGGACTGCTGCACAGATTTTCTATTGAAGTCTATGGGGGAGCGTTGCTTGTCGGTTTTCATATAGTTTGTAAAACCTCAAACCGTCTGAAAAACCAACAAATAACCTGTGTGGTGAGGACAAGCCCTAACTCTGTTGTTTGAGCATGTTATGTAGTAATAGTGACCATGGGGGGGCAGATGTTGGTAAGACAAAGCTGGACGGATACGGTCTACACCTGGACAAGCTTTTAACACTAAAAAGGCACTGAAAGCAGGTCTAATGAGTAGAACATGAGATATATACTTTTCTATGCTTCTCTGTTAGGTCAAAACATCTAGCATTCCTGTACCCATCAGGTCCCGAAAATGATTGATATGATCAACTTTACATCCAAACAAAACAATGTTGTAAGAACTGTACAATATTAGGTTTAATTAAAGGAGGTATAAAGTTTATATTTTTCACCATTTTTATAAATCTCTCATAGATCAAGAACCTGTAGCCGGAGAAGCTGTAATCACTGAATATTAGCCATGCATAAAAGGGGTATTCCAGTAATATATATATATATATATATATATATATATATATATAAATCAAGGAAAAATTCCGCAGCACTCGTCAGGATGAAGTAAAAAATCGGTTTATTCCCACATATCACAAGACGACGTTTCGGCTCCCTCACAGAGCCGTTTTCAAGTGCAAACATTACAAAGTGTCAAAATTTAAATATACAAACCAATCAATAAACATCAATTACAATAATTAGTGAAAATAATAAAAAAAATGTCTTCATTACACCATATAAACATGTCATAATAAAATATGTGATAAGAGGCAACATTGTGGACATCACAACATTACCATGAAACATACATTCATAATACAGTGAAGTAAAATAGAAAAAAGAGGGAAATTTTGGCGCTTACCTGTAATCAAGAAAATAAACGACGGATGTAAGTATATGTACAAAGCTACGGCGTTCCAAACAAACCAATGCGCAATACCCGAAGACCATGAAAAGCGCAGCACGGTCACACACCAAGCGTCCCTGGCAACCCAAAGCATGGAACAGCCAGACGCCAGCTGTGGCCCAGAAGCAGGCCTGCCTATCACACTAGGGTCTAGAGATACTTGCAGGCCAGAAGTAGCCTGAAGAAAGTCAGGAGTATCCCTCAGCACCAGTGATCGGATAGAGAAGAGTCCAGACACCAGCGTTACATAGTTACATAATTACATATTATAATTGAAAAAATATATCAGTTAATTTTAACCAAGGGTGGGGAGAAGATATGGATAAAGAGAAGCATAAGCCTGACCGGAAACATCCACATTTGATCCTAGGTATGTGTCGTATGAGGAGGTTATGAGGAGCCCTTGTCACCCATATCTGGAAGAGCCTTTGAACGGCCAAATAGGCAAAGGAGACCAGAGTGTCCATGTATGAGGAGTAATGAGGAACAGGCTAGCCTTGCTTGGTGTGGAGGTCTAGGGTGGGGTCCTCTGGTCAAGAGCATGTGCCTCTCTGTGCACGTGGAAGAATTATAACCATGACCATATGAAGTACAAGTGCCATGAGTAAAGCTTGCAAGGTCCTCAGCTGTGTCTCTGTGCATCCTTCCATTGCTGTCGCACCATGCTCCACACAGCCATGCATCGCTACTCAGAGCGAAAAGATGCTATACATAGGTAAACTTAATTTTGGTTTGGATATTTCCTGTGTTTAAATCATTCTGTAACTGGATCAGACACTAGCATCGCTTACTATGCACAGGAATGTAGTCTGCATAATGTACACAGAGAGGTGAAGAGTCTGAAGAAATCTGTTACTGCGCTGGACAACCTCTTTATAGTATTAATTATTCAGCTTGCTCTTGCTCTCATGGCTTCTCACACCCGCAGCTGTCCTCCCCCTCCTGTCTCTTATCATACTTATCACACTACTGGAGTCCTACTTTGCAAGACTAAATAATATCCAGGGGAACTTACTATGAAGAATAGGACTTTGCTCAATATAACTATAAACAATGCACTCCTACATCTAACATTGATTTAAACTTATCATTACAGAACATTTTCTGTAATGATGAAATTTTAGAGCATTGATCAAACCTCCTGCATTTCACATTGTTGTGTTTCTTTTCCGTTAACTCCTTCCTGTCATTTGACGTCACTACATATCATGATGTCGGTAAGAGGATATATGTGAAATTGCATGTGCTAGATGGTGTATATAGCAGATTATGGGTGGAGTAATAGTGATGGTGGTATTGGTCGTGTGTGCACCGGCGATCAATAAACAGCAATAGCCTTCCAGGAAACTTCAGGCTTTTTTTCACGGCTCTTTTACTTGTGGACATTACACTCTACTTTAGGATCACATCTCAGACACTTCACTTCCTTGAGTTTTTGACAATCTCTCTTGTTCGACCCAGTCCAGCTATGCAAAGGTGCTGGCACCTGGCACTGACTTCGTCCCAGGCCAGCCGTGCAAGATGCTGACACCTGGTGACTCAGGACACTCTCCGTCCTCTCTAAGATTCTGCGGGGTGCCAAGGGGTAGTCATGACAGTCAGAGGCCTAATGAAGACCTCCATGGATGCCATGTTACTACTTATATTGGCTCTGCCATAAACATTGTTGTATAATGTTCTGCAATATATTATTACTGCAGAATAATGTACAAGCAAGTGCACCCCCTTGTGGCCAGGTACCCCGGGGGGACTAAAAGTAAAATAAAAAACATGTATAAATTAAACAAAAAGGTTCAAAACATCCCCCTTTTGCCATTTGCCATAAAATAATCAGAAAGTTACAAAAAGTTACACATAATTGGTATTGTGGCATCCATAAAAGTCCAGTCTATTAAAATATAACATCATCACTGTATGGTGGTAATAGTGGTCTTAGTGCAGTGGTTTATATTCAGTAACAGTACATTGGTTTTATTCAGTCTCTTTATGATGGTGGTAAGTGGTAGTATTATTTGGTCTCTGTATATTGTTTTTGTCTGGCAATATTGGTCTTGGTATATTTTTTCAATCCGTGGACAGTATGTGGCAGTATTTTTGGTCCATAACAGCATGGTGGCGTAGTCACTTTATAATGGTGAAATAATGTGAAATGTGGCAGTATTATTGGTCTTGGTATAGTGATTTGGTCAGTAACAGTATGGTGGTATTAGTCACTATATGATAGTGACTTGTTGTGGTATTATTTGGTCTTTGTATGATGTCATTGATATCATTGATCTTGGTATTCTGGTTCGGTCAGTAATATTAAGGTGGTGTTAGTCACTCTACAGTAGTGACATGTGGTGATCAAGTGGCAGTATTTTTTGGCCCCTGTGCAAGTTGTGACCTGCAGAATACAGATAACATGCCAATTAAACTGTACAGTATAAACTCCAACAAAAACTAAACCCAAAAAACAAAAGTGCAATGGCATTTTTTTTTCATGTTCACCTCACAAATATTTTTTTTGGGGGGAGAGGGACGGCAATGGGGGGCAGGCGCTTTAGATGAATAATATGTATTTCCTTTTTTCCGCTACTTGGTCCCATTTAAAATGAATTTTCTTGTATGCGACAATCCCTTTAAAGGGGTTTTATTGGTTGAAGTGTTTGTGCTCTTCAGCTAATTCTTTCAGATTGAATTTGAAGTCCAGGGGCGTGTCTCTCCTCTCAGCAGGCGTGTCTCTCCTTTCAGCAGGCTGTCTCTCCTCTCAGTAGGCGTGTCTCTCCTCTCAGCAGGCGTGTCTCTCCTCTCAGCAGGCATGTCTCTCCTCTCAGTATGCGTGTCTCTCCTCTCAGTAGGCATGTCTCTCCTCACTGAAGAGCTGTCACATCATCATTCTGTATTTGCAGTAGAAGGGGAAGGTTGTCTGGACAAAACAGATCTGCAGCCTCTTGCAGTATTCTCTTGTGTCTGCAGAGCCTTCATCTCCAGGCTCCACAAGCTCCTTGCTGTGCTATAACCAGTTATACACACAGCCTGAACTGATGAAACACATGCTAGGAATGCACACTGCCCCCCTCTTCCCCCTCTGTTAGCAGGCAGGAGGATGTATGACTGTGTTATATGGAGGAAACACAGAACATAAGACTGTGTTATATGAGGGGATCTATAAGTTAAAACAGTCAGTAATTAGTCAGATCATTCACCTTAGAGCTGGGAGATGAGTATAGAGCCAGCAGCCCTCTCACATAGCTGGTTTTACTTTGGGTTTTAACCGCCCCTATGGGAGTAGACACAGAGTGTGCAGGAAGCCAATCAGTGCAGGGGGCATGTCCGGGGCATTTCTTTTCTGGGGGCGTATCCCAACAGGCTGAATGCAGGGGGCATGTCCAGAGGTGGAATCCACCTGGGGCTTGTCCCAACTAGCCATTCACAGAAAAGGGTGTGTGTCCCTACTAGCAGCAGAGATAGAAAACAGATGCACAGAAAAGCTCATATCTACTATACTTAGTGACTTAGGTAATGCAACCCAATTACAAAAGTGCTTATTTTTACTGTCCCCATAATCTGAGATATGATCTTTGTAGCAAGAAAACCCCTTTAAGTAGAAATTATTTTCCGCAGTGCACTACATCGCAGATATGCCTCACACCAAGTAGGGAACCTGTTGTTAAAAAGTAGTGGTCCACAGTCATTGCCTGGAGGTAGGGTGGCTCTAACTGACATTTTGCACCCGGGCCCATGAGTCTTTTGCTACGCCCCTGCTAATGCCAGTTCGTCACTTCATTTAAACGTTTCTAGGAGGTATAACAGAGGAATTAAGCAATGTAGAGTTTTTAGGAAGGATGCATGTCTTAAAGGTTATGTTTACAAAAAAGTGACATTTATCATACCTGGAGAGATGTAATTTGATGATTATCAGTAACTCCCCTTGAAGCGTTCACCACAACAGCTTACACTAAATGTCTCCCTTGTATCCTTTTCTAGTAATGAAGACATGCTCATGAGTTGGAAAGGTAGATGTCTTTTCTGTAATGCTGGCCAATAAGCCATTTTGTCTTAATCTGTGTTTTCAATAATCTGTACATGGATTTATGAGGGAATCTAGCCACCCCTCTTTTTCGAGTGCTGAGATCTCTTAGACATAGGTCACCACAGAAACAGAACCATATTTGCCAGATTTTGATTCCTGAGCCAAAGATATTTTATGTACAAGCCCTGCCCCTTTAACAGGTCACATCCCCTTTTTTCAGGCCACTCTGTTATTTATAGGCCCTTTCTCACATCCTAAAATCATAATTGCTGCTCAAAAAGACTTTAAAAAAAAGTTTTGATCTCACAATATTCTGAGAGACATAATATTTTGTTGTTGATTGAGTTGTGTGTGGGCTTTTTATTCGATGGATGAGTTGACATTTTTCTTGGTACCATTTTTGGTCATTTTTTAATCCATTTTTTGTGAGACTTAGATTAGATAACATGATAATTCTTCAGACTTGATTGCGATGCAGTTGTCAAGGGTGCCCTAATCTCTCCCTGGCTCACCCTGCCTAAAGCAGAGCAGCCGCCCTGAAAAGGGCGACCTCATACTGGAACTTATCTTGAACAAACCATGGTCTAAAACAGGGACTAGACAGACAACATACAAGGGTCAAACAGGGCATGTATTAAACAGAAAACCAACAAGTAAACGAAGTTAGACGAACCTTGGTCAAATCAGGAAGAAATGCAGTACAAAATCAGCAGGCAGGAGAATAACCAAAATACTAAACATAGTCAAGAACCAGAGAAACATCAACAATAGCAAGACACACTGGAACAAAAGCCAGGACACAGAAGCAATCACAGGTAATGAGTGAACACAGAAAGAGGTTTAAGTACCGAACCCCAGCGAAGGATTGGCCCACTAAGCTGCGAACAGAACTTTGGCAGAGGCTGAATATAACCAAGCAATCTTAAAGGGGCGATAGCATACTACTGACAGCAGTAGTAGCTATTACAAGTCCTTTTTATTCATAAAATGAACGGTTTTATTGAGAAAACAGGGGGTTTTGTGTTTTTTTTTTTAAATTTATTTTAATATTTGTATATTCAAACTTTTTTAACTTTTTGGAAGTCCTGCTAGAAGTTTGTTAACACTTTCATAATACATAACAATAATATGTAGCAATACATTACTATATTGCTATGTATTATGCCTGTAAGAGACAGTCTATTTGACCCTGACTCTGTCGGGACCGACTAGGCTTTTGTACATGGCATACCCAGAGGCTATAATTTAGCCTCTGGCTCCTATAGCAATCGTTGGCACCCTGCAATTGCAGGGTGGGGGTGCCAGTGGGTGACACAAAAAGCCGCCTCTCCTTCTTTTGGCACTAGCTCTGATTCCAGTCTTTCATTACTAGTATAGCAAAAAATTACAACCTGGATCCCACTCTAATTTTGAGCCTACAAAATTTGAATATACATAAATGTATGGTGTCCAGAAGACATCCAGGAGGACTTCCTTTTTACAGGAGTCTCCAAAATGTTTCAGGAATGTCTGATACAGAACACAGGACAAAACTAAGCACAAAGCTGGTGTCCCCTTTTCAAATATTTAATGTGGATTATAGGTAGTTTACAATAAAGCAGTAAACACAAATATATAATTTAGAATTTCAGCAATCCTCTATATAAAATCATTCATGTTTATTAACACATTTAAAATTCCAATTGGAGCATTTGCCCTTCTAATAAGCAACAAACAGATTTGTGCTAGGTTTCTGCTACAGAGGCAGGAGTGTAACTAGAATTCATGGGGCCCTATTGCAAAATGGGGGGGGGGGCAACTACGTAGTGACATTAAAATAAAACAGCAGCTTAAGTAGCAATAATTTAAGGAATACATAATATTGCCAAATATCAGGGAACAAACATAGCAGTGCTGGAGAGCAGAAAGCCACAAGCTACTTGTTCCCGACAATGATCTTGCCCCGTCAACCTCTGGGCCGCAGTGACGCCACTATGGCTGCTATGACTACAGCTAGATCACTGAGAAACAACTGACGACTTCCTAAAATTTATCATTTAATAATTTGCTCAGAAAATACACTCTTACTACATCTATTTCTATATTATATAACGGGGTAACATTAACCCTGTTTATATACCCAAGGCACAGCAAAAAATACAAATGTCGCAGGAGGATATAAGTAACACGTTTTTCACTTACCCTCTCTTCTATTTTCCCGCTGTGTCTTGGAGCCTTGTTATATTTTCCTGATTTTTGCAGGATGTTCCCCATTGGATCAAAAAATGGGAAAAGAGGCATTTGGGGTGTAGGATTCTGTCCCTACTTCCAAAATTTTTCCACTACAAGAGCGTCTTTGCAAAACTGGTACCTGCATGATCCTAACATCCAACATTGCAATCAAATTGCAATGTATAAGGTAAATTGCAACATGTAATGGCCCAATGAATGCTCAAAATAGATACCTAGAAATTGATGCCCACTTCAGTGGCCTATAATAAATGTTACCATAAGCACCATAAATCCAGCTAATGATCACTTGGCTATCCAATAGATTGCAACAAATGCCTTAGGTTCAGCTATTCAGCTGTTCCACCACTACTCCAAATGAATAGCTGAACCTACGACATTTGGTTGCAATGTATTGGATAGCCCATTAGCTGGATTTATGGTGCTTCTGCTAACATTTATTAAAACCCACTGAAGTGGGCATCAATATTTGGGTATCTATTTTGGGTATTCATTGGGCCATTACATGTAATGGTCCTTATATATTACAATTTACATTATACATTGCAATTTGATAGGGATAGGTGTTAGGGTCATGCAGCTACCAGTTTTGCAGTCTTGCCCTTGTCGGGGCGGTAACTCCACATAGGGATATATAAGGGGGAAAATTTGGGAAGTAGGGACAGAATCCTACACCACAAATGCCTTTTTTTCCCATTTTTTGATCCAATATCCAATTAGGAACATTCTGCAAAAATCAGGCAAATACAGTATAATAAGGCTCCAGGACACAGTGGGAAAATAGGAGAATGGGGAAAAGAGAAAAACTTATTACTTATATCCTCCTGTGACATTTGTATTTTTTGCTATGCCCTGAGAATATGTCTATGTTACTCCACTGATCTAGAAATAGATGAAATAAGAGTGTATTTTCTGTCCCTGTGGGTTTTTTGCAGCGGCACAAGCATATTGCATTTTGGCAAATTTAAACCCTTTTAGAGTAATTTATTAAGTGTTGAGTTTTAGGAAGTAAGTTGCCAGTTCTACAAAAACATTATAATTTTGTGGCATGATATGACTATGGTTGCACCCACGTATGGAGGGTTACACATGTTTTCTGTGCATATTGGAAAAGCTGACGCTCCTATTGAGTTGTGAAATGTGTTAATAAACATGGATGAATTTATCTAGACGATTGCAGGGACAAATTCATTTATTTCTTGAATGTATATTTTATGCATAAAACAAATTCAATCTGAAGAAACATTCAAGTTTATGTAATCCCTTTCTCTGTTTGAAGAAAAATTCTGATGACTGTTGCTGACAATATATCATTGTACATTTGTGAGATGATACTAGAGATCTATTTATTATGAAAGTCACATACAAGGGTGGCCTAAAAAAGGCATGCTAAGAATTGTAAGAATGCCCTCTCACACCAACCACACCCATCACTGCTGCATTATATCATCCAGGCAATGTCCTAGTCCTGGCAGAGATCTTGTGGCACTCGGTGTCTGCCTGCCAACTGTAGCACTCTGAAATTGCTCAGTACATTAAACCATAATTAGATTCCTGTATTGTCATCCTATCCCTGACCTTGGGCTTAGTAAGAACTTTTATGTCTATTGTCGATTGGCATAGATGCAAAGACAGAGGACAAACTATACGTACATAAAAAAGTACCATCGGTTTTCTGTTGTCTAATGATTATTTTCACAGCTCAGGAGCTTCTCTCTTCACAATATCTTATAGGATGAATAGAATTTCCAGTGTTGCATTAAATTGATCTATGGTTGAAAGAAACAAAAAGTCAACTAAGCGTTTAGAATGTCAGAGCGTTGTTGTGTACATTCTTCTTTACATTTAACATACACTACTTACAAAAAGTTAGGGATGTTTGGTTGAAATTTCAGGATTAACATAAAATTGCATGTTTTTTTTTTTAATTAACTAAATGAGACCAGCTCTTAGGGAGCTTTCACACAGCGCAGTTTTTGTGCAGTTTTAACTGCGCTCCAATTAAACTGCCTTTATTACCAGCAAGCTTCTTTCTGTTATCTAAATTGTTTAGAAAGGTGTTTCCAGTAAGTAATCGATGACTGTGTTTGACTGTGGAAACAAACACTCAAATTGATTACTCACTTTCCAAACAGTTTAGATAAGTGAACAAAGCTTGCTGGTAATATTAACAGCTTAATTGGAGCGCAGTTAAAACTGCACCAAAACTTCACTGTGTGAAAACACCCTTAATTTTTATATGCACATGTCCAACTGTTCAATGTTTCAGTACTTGTTGTACAACTTGCTGATCTCTAACAAGGAGGTTCACGGCAAAATTCCCAAAAGGTGTTTGATCCCTGAATCTCCCAATAAATTTAGGGGATTTATTTGAATTGGGATTTAAACAGTCCTCCTCACCCTGTGTTTATATTTTGACATCATGAGACCAAGACAACACCTTACAATTGATCAACAGTACCTCACCATTGTGAGGCTTCAAGCAGGATGTGACAGAAGTGGCCACTGAGCTTATAATGTCACAGAGTGTCATCAGCAGGTTGCAACAGATATAGAGAGAGACTGGAACAGTCATAGAAAGGCAAAGAAGTGGAACTCCACATTGATGACAACTTCATTGTAAACAATGCCCTGTGGAACCAGATGATGAATGCCTAACAACTCCAAGCACCTTTAAGGGAAAAGACAGGCATCAAGTGTCATGTCAGACCATTCATAGCTGTTTACATCAGCGTGGTCTGCGTGTTAGATGACCTGACCACACCACCAGGCACAGATGTCATAATCTTGCATGGGCCAGGGAGCATCTATGCTGGACAAGGGACCAGTGGTCCTCATTGCTGTTCAGTAATGAAAGTTAATTCACTCTGAGCAGAAATGATGGCCGCCAACGATGCTGGAGATGTCAAAGAGAGCGCTATACATCAGCCAAGTCAGGTACCCTTGCAGGTCATCTAGCACGCAGACCATGCTGATATAAACAGTTATGAATGGTCTGACATGGCACTTGGTTACTTCTCACCTCCCTTACACGTGCCTGGAGTTGTGCGGCATTCATCATTTGGTTCCGCAGGGCATTGTCTACAATGAAGCGGTCATCAGTCTGTGATGTAGCCAAGGATGTCCACTTCTTTGATTTTCTGTGACTCTTTCAGTCTCTCTGTTGCAACCTGCTGATAATACTCTGTGACACTCTAAGCTCAGTGGCCACTTCTGTCTGATAGCATCCTGCTTGAAGCCTCGCAATGGCGAGTTAATGTTGATAAATTGTAAGGTATAGTCTGTCTCATGATGTCAAAATGAGGACAGCGTAATGAGGAGGACTGTTTATATCCCAAATCAAATTGATCCCCTAAATTTGTTGGGCGATTCAAGGATCAAACACCTGTTGTGAATTTTGCCGTCAAGCTCCTTGTTAGAGATCAGCAAGTTGTGTAAAAAGTATTGAAACTTTGAACAGTTGGACACATGCATTCTAAACGTAAGAGGTTGTCTCATTTAGTTCATTTAAAAAAAAATCCCCCCAAAAAAGGTGCATTGCACAATTGAGGTGCATAGCGTATTATTGCTAGCGTATGTAATGAGCATTGGGTTGCGGAGGCGCATAACATATCATTGCTAGTGTATGCAATATGCCTTAATAGGCGCATTGTGTTATGGAGGTGCACAGCGTATCATTTTTACCATATCCAATACGCCTTTTTTAGGTGAATTACAATGTGTCGTGCATGGTGTATAATGTGTCTAGTTTTGGTATCTTACAGTTCATTTATTATTATTATTATTATTATTATTATTATTATTATTATTATTATTATTATCATTTATTATTATCATTTATTATTATCATTTATTTTGCAGCGCCCTGGAATCAAGGGCGCTGTACATTTCAGGCGGGTACATAAATAACATTGGTCAAACAATTACAAAGTGACAATAAGTGACTAACAACTGGTACAGAGGGAAAGAGGTCCCTGCCCGCGAGGGCTTACAATCTACAGGGGAGGGGTGAAGAGACAGAAGGTGAGGGGCAGACATGTTTGTGGGGCGGAGCAGTGCAACCCGGTTAATGTTGGTTATAGGCAATCCTGAAGAGGTAGGTTTTCAGGTTACGTTTGAAGCCGGTGAGAGAGGGGGAGAGTCTGATGTGTTGGGGCAGTGAGTTCCAAAGTGTGGGGGAAGCACGAGAGAAGTCTTGGAGACGGTTATGTGAGGAGGTGATAAGAGGAGAGCAGAGGAGAAGGTCCTGTGAGGAGCGGAGGTTGCGTGAGGGGAGGTATTTAGAGATTAAGGCAGAGATATATGAAGGGGAGAGGTTATGGAGAGCCTTGTAGGTCGAAGTTGCTAGCTTGAACTGGATTCACTGGGCAATGGGTAGCCAGTGAAGGGATCGGCAGAGGGGAGAGGCAGGGGAGTAGCGAGGAGAGAGGTGAATCAGATGGGCAGCAGAGTTAAGGATGGTTTGGAGGGGAGCGAGGGTGCTAGCTGGGAGGCCACAGAGGAGGATGTTGCAGTAGTCGAGGCGGGAGATGACGAGGGCATGGACAAGCATTTTTGTGCTTCAGAGTTAAGAAATGAGCGGATTCGGGAAATATTTTTTAGGTAGAGGTGACAAGCAGAGGTGAGGGTTTGGATGTGCGGTTTGAAGGACAAATTGGAGTCAAAGATTATCCCAAGGCAGCGGACCTGTGGTGCTGGTGAGAGAGTGTAGCCATTAACAGTGATAGAGAGATCGGGTGGAGAGATGGAGTGGGACGGTGGGAAGATCATGAATTCAGTTTTCTCCACGTTTAGTTTTAGGAGACGTGAGGAGAAGAAGGAGGAAATGGAGGACAGGCAGTCAGGGATCCGGGAGAGAAGAGAGGCGACATCTGGGCCGGAGATGTAGAGTTGGGTGTCATCTGCATACAGGTGGTATTGAAAGCCGTGTGAAGCTATGAGCTGACCGAGAGTGTAGATAGAGAAGAGTAGTGGGCCCAGGACTGACCCTTCTGGGACACCGACAGAGAGAGGGCGAGAGGAGGAGGTGGAGCGAGAATGAGAGACGCTGAAAGTCCGATCAGTGAGGTACGAGGAGATCCAGGAAAGAGTCAAGTCCGTGATGCCGAGGGAGGAGAGGATGTGTAGCAGGAGGGAATGGTTGACAGTGTCAAAGGCAGAGGAAAGGTCTAGGAGGAGAAGCACAGAGTAGTGGCGTGAGGCTTTGGCAGTTGCTAGGTCGTGGGTGACTTTGGTTAGGGCGGTTTCAGTAGAGTGGTGGGGACGGAATATGACGAGAATATGACATCAAAATTTTTTGGCCGCAAAATACACCAAAACTATGGCACATTCGTATAGGGACATTTCGCCCTTGGTCTCTATAAGGTGTTCCATAAAGCATTAAGATTTTCAAAGAAAATGCATGGCCTTATCTAATATGTTGTGGGGTATGATTTAGGGATGTGTTGGGTTTGGGCGTCTTGGAAAAGATCTAAATTTAAGGATCTAGTTTTGGTCATGTTTTTAAGGTCCTTCAGCTTATGCATCTTAGGAGCATCCCATTTTATTAAAGATGATTTTGTGATTGGAATTTAAGTGTATAATAGTTTCCTTTATATCTTTGGAGCAGACTTAGTTGAGTAATAGCAATTACTTCACTCTACAAGTCCACTTTCTTTTGGAAAGGTAGGTGTAGAGTGCAAAAGTCTGGAACATATTATGACTGGAAGATGCTACTAACAGAGGAGGAAACTAGCCAAAAAAGGTGTCATGGCAAGAGGCAAATTTACAGTACTTCAAAGCAATGGCATAAGCCATATCAGGAAGGGGAGTCTGCCACAAGGCTGATTGGGTTTGCTGTGGCGGGAGACTACCAAGTTGTTACCTCTGATGTGACTTTCTTTCTAGGGTCAAGATGCACTGACCCTTTAAATTTTGCAGAGCTGCCGTGCGACCCCTAGGAAGCGGGTATGCGAATGCCAGCACTAAGCAGAGCGGGCCAGGACAGAAGGAGCGAAGCTATGTGAGTATGCGGCTGCGGGGACCGGAGTATAGTGAGCGCAACCGTGGCCTGAGGCAGAGGTCATGGTGCACTCTGTGACAAAAGGGCTCTGTGTTGTAGAAGTATGTAATTCTGACAGCTATACGTACCATGCAGAGATAAGAAAAACCTTTAGTCCATATCAGAGGGACACTGGTCGCTGTTTACAAAATATCTGCATTAGTAAAAAGGCCTGCTTACCAAGTTTATTAGAAGAGCAGATAGTTGAACCTGATTGTTTGTTAAGGATAGGATGCAGAGTAAGGTTTAAGTCTACATGAAGCAGTACGTCCAAGTAAGGAGCATTAAAGTGTCAACTTAGCTGAAAAGGAAAATTATTTGACCTTGATTAGTGACATTTTTGTTACTATTGATGATCCTTAACCATACTTTGGTTAGGAAAATCTTAATATCACAGACTTTCATATATTAAAACTTAGTTTTTAATGAGCAATAGATCTTCGAATGGCTATAGATGCTCCACATGATTTTGAGAGAGAATAATTGGCAAAATGCCTTGTGCTGTAATGTTTGTAGGTGCATGACCTATCTTCAAGTCCGTCGCCTGGAACCATGATTTGTGTCTTGTGGCGATAGAAATTATGTAGAATATGAGTCTGCTTCTCTGGTTTATTACGCCCTTTTGTATTGAATAAGGCTATCTTGAGCTCCAAAATGGCAAATAGATTGGGTTCTCTATCTTCCGCATGGCAGTCAGACAAGCGAGCAGTCTGCATTCTCTATGATGAAAGATTAATATAGATCTTAAAAATGGTGGGAGAGCTCCAGACAATGGAGCAATTATTAAGGTTAGAGGAAAAGAAAGTCAAACAGAGTCTGTAAGATTTATGGTCACAGGCAAATTTACTGGATAGTTCTAATCTCATTGGAATGCTATATGGTTTCCTGTGGTCAGAAGAGAAATCCAACATAAGGAAAGACATTCTTTATGCTTGGCTAGGAACCTACTATAAGGCTAGTTGGGAGGCATTCCCAAAAGGATGAAGTTTTGATTCCATGTTTATGAGGGCCTATGTGGAAGACCTTCTCATGGATTTGGAACACGCTTGTTGGACAGGTAAACTCCAGATAAGAAGGACATAATCATAAGTCAGGCTGGAAGGGAGACTGAAAGTAATTGATTAAGTTCTTAAATGAACAGAGAAAGGTTTCCAGGAGCTCTCAGTTTGGCAGTTAAAGTAAAGAACAGTTGGAGTTGTGGGGAGATAATCATAATCAAAACAAGAAGGATAGAGAAGCAGAAAACTGTTGTCAATACCTAGAATGAGCACTAATGGCACTATGAATAGCTGCGTAATGAAAGGAATCAAGTTATCAATTCACTAGCCACATCACAGTTTATGTCCAGAGACATAAGTTTCAGCCAGAAATATCAAGGATTGATTTACAGAGGGACAAGTTATCTCCCAGTTCGTGACATGGAGCCTGGATTTATATCCACTTCAAAAGATGGATAGATGAAAATGTGTATCCAACCTCAACGTTCCCCAATAACATCCCAAAGGTTCAGTTATAGGACACATACAATTGGGTTTCCCGTTCCTCCCCTTTTATCATCTCACTGTCCGGTCATAGACAACAAATTACCCTAATGAACTAGTGGGCAGGTCTGTAAAACTGAAATGAAGTTTTGATAATATAAAATATTGTTTAAACAGGCAAACATCACAGTCTGGGGGTCTGTCAATATGTGAGCTGTGTTCTAGTTTTTTCTCCTTGCCCCAAAGACCAGAAAATTCTCTACATCTAAAATATTAGTTTTTTTCTGTAGTTTTCCCTTTTATTTTATAATTGTATTGCTTGTATGTATGTTATCTTATTTACCATCAAGTTTGCAACCAAGCACCCTGCCTGCACTGCAGCCTCTCTGCTCTACTGCAGACTGTAGCTCAGCTGATCTCCCCCTGTCTGTAATCATCTCTGATGCAGAAGCATTTTATGGCCACCACAATTTGCCTTCTTTTGATATCACCCAAGTGGCCTGTTTGAAGGGACCACAACAAATCTTACCCATCTCTTTAACCTATTATTAGCATCTGGCATCTTCCCTGCCACTTTCAAACCTGCAGCCACCACACCATCCTCAAGAAGCCATCCCCCCCTTTGTTCAACTACCACCCCATCGTATTGATACCATTTGGTATCTTTAACAACACATGTATCTTGAAATGTCCTCCCATCTCTTATTCAACTTCTTCACTGCAATCTGGTTTTCACCACTCTTCCCCAACCAAATTCTGTCATCCCATGGAATCACAGACTTAGGCCTTACCTGGATCTTCTCATACCTAAATGATACAATATTTAGCATCTCTTACTCTCACACCACCTTCTCCTCTTGCAGTCTTTCTGTTGGTGTCCCTCCAGGGTCATTTCTAGGCCCTCTACTATTCTGTATCTACATTCCTGGTCTGGGTCAACTAATAGCACCTCATGACTACATAAACATAGAAAGGGATTCTTTACTGTAAGAGCAGTGAGACTATGGAATTCTCTGCCAGAGGGACTTGTCATGGTGAATTCAATAACGGCGTTCAAAAATGGTTTAGATGCATTTCTGGAGCGTAATAATATAACAAGTTATAGTGTCTAGGATTCAGGAAAGGGGTCATTGATCCAGGGAGTCGGGAGATTGGAGTCGGGAAGGAATTTTTCCCTAAAATGAGGACAATTGGCTTCTACCTCATTGGGGGTTTTTGCCTTCGTCTGGATCAACACCTTAGCATAGCAGGCTGAACTGGATGGACGACTTGTCTTTTCTCGGCCTTACAAACTATGAAACTATGACTTTAAATACTATCGCTGTGCAGAGGACGCTCAATTTTACAGCACAAAAAAAGAAAAAGATCACACAGTATTATTTTTGCACACCTGAAATACGAAATATACATAGCATATTTTTTGCACTATAACAAGCTTATAGTTCAAATGTAATGTCTCAGGGCAGCAGGAGGCTGGAGTGGGGTGATGCTTCGGGAAGCCGGCTGCCGGCCTGACAGTGCTGTACAGTGGCTGTTCAATGCAGTCAGCAGCCGCCACTAACAGCAGGAATGGAGCCAGCTCCACCCCTACTGTTAACACTTTAGATGCTGTGGTGACCACGGTGTCTAGCTAAATGTGCAGCAGTGCGCAGCACTGTTCCTCCCTTCATTAACCCCCCCCCCACAACATAATTGCAGGGGGTACTCGTTGCCATGGCAGTCGTAAGTTTCATGCAGGCTTCCTCAGCTTCCATGTATGTACACCTATTACACCCGTTACAGGTAATGAGTGAAAATTCTATATACAGCAGTACAATAGTACTGCTGTTCATAGGACAAGGGATTGTGCCCCTGAGAGGTCATGAATTAAAGTAAAAAAAAGAAAAAAAAACTTAAAAGTTTAAATCACTCCCCTTTTGCCTTTTTACAAATAAAAAACAAAAAAAAGTTACACATAATTGGTATCGCTACTTCGGTAAAAGTCCACTCTATTAAAATATGACCTCATTTATCCCATAGGCTGTACACCATAGAATAAAAAAAATTCCAAAATCCAAAATTGTGTTTTTTTTGGTTGTTTTATAAGCCAAAAAAAATTGGAATAAAAAGTTATTAAAAAAATCGCCTGTATCCCAAAGTGGTGCCAATAGAAAACACACTTAAGCCCACACTTTTTGCTGATTTTTTTTTCCTATTTTCCTTCTCTAAAACTTAGGTGAGTCCTATGGTTCACTGCGTCTTATAGTACAAAAAATACAATAGTCATTAATCTTACAAGCAGGGGACACATTTAAAACAATTTAAAACAACGGTAAAAAACCATATACAGTAATCTGTATACAAACAGAAGCAGTGAAGAACAGCACATGGTAAATATTTACTATTTATCCCAATTGCAAACTATACATTTCTGTTACAAGATTTACAGTAGCTTTCAAAATAGAAGATATGTATATCACCAAAATGGTAGCAATGATTTCTAATGTTTTAATATTGCACACTATATAACATGTATAGGGTATTTTCAAGAATTTTTATGTTCATCCTGTTTCAACCAAGAGCCAAATATCCCTGTATGTATAAACACTACTAGCATAAAGTTGGGGATATTTGGCTTTTGTTGAAATTTCAATTTCAAGATTAATATAAAATTCCTTAATTTTTTTAAATTCATAAATTAGAGCATTTAACTTTAATTTTAACTTTTGAATACACACGTCCAACTATTTCAGTACTTTTTGCACAACTTTCTGAACTCTAACAAGAAGCTTAATGGCAAAATTTCCAACAGGTGTTTGATCTCTGAATCACCCAATACATTTAGGGGATCAATTCTATTTGAGATTTAAACAGTCCTCCTCATCCTGCTCTTCACATTTTAACATCATGAGACCAAGACAACACCTTACAATTGATCAACAGTCCATTGCCATTCCGAGGCTTCAAGCAGGTTGCTCTCAGACGGAAGTGGCCACTGAGCTTAGAGTGTTACATTGTGTCATCAGCAGGTTGCAACAGAGATGCAGAGAGAGTGGAAGAGTCCCAGAAAGGCAAATAACTGGACATCTACACTGATGTTGACTTTATTGTAAACAATGTCCTGTGGAACCGGATGATGAATGACCGTCCACTCCAAGCACGTTTAAGGGAGGTGAGAGCAACCAAGTTTTAACATCAGACCAATCATAACCATTCTTATTGTTATGAATGACAGGAGTTTTTTGTTGTAGTTCTTGAGAATCTTTTGTATAGTTTTCTGCTGTGTTCTGTCTAAGAATCTCTAGGTCCTATAACTTTTTTGCTGTATCAGGGTTAACTATAGGGATATCTTTAAGGTTAATTTCGGGGACAAAACAGGGTTATTTTGGGGTTAGGTATTAGGTACAGATTTAGGGGAAGTTAGTTTTAAGGGTCAGTTATCATTTATTATTGTCTTGCTTCTGGAATGAACTCACCTGTGGTGAAGGTGTAACAGACAGGGTGGTGTAATTGCGGCACCCCAACTGTGTCTACTCTTTGCTCATGGAAACTACCCTTAAGAGTTCTTTAGAATTGCGGGAAAAGGTGGAGTATTTGAGACGTGTGGTGCACCAGCCATAATCAATTGACACAACAACTATTCTGGGATTGTTGAGGCTTTTACTCCTGTCCTTATTGGCCGTTGCAATACATACAGTGCGCTCAGGTCCTGGCACCCAGCAGCTAACGAGGGGTCCTTTTCTTGCCCGCCTCGCTGATCTACCTGACCGTTCTCAGTGGCTTCCTCCACTATGGCTCAGACCTCCTGCTGAACTTTTTGCTGCTCCTTGGATTGATGTCTTTCCTCTGAACACTCACTGACTATAGAGTGGGGACATCTTCCTGGCCTCTACTGGATTTTGTGCTTTAACTAGAACTATATAAAAGAACGTGACTTTCTACTCTCTCTGAATTACAGTAAAATAATATTTCTACTCCTCATTGCTGCTGCAACTCTGAGGGGCACACTTCTCTCTCCTGTCACCGTCTCCTCTCCTCTGACAGACTCTCAACTGACAACTCTATCACCAATTGCAGCATTCCCCTCTGCACAAGCTGGCCCCTCTTCTTATCAGCCCAGCTCCACCCCTCGAGCTTGCTGATTTTCTGCCCAGCTCCTCCTAGCTCACAGCACACTACATACACATGCCCAAACTGTCTGCCTGAACTATTAACTGTTCCCTTGCCATAACCAGGCCCTCCGACCCCGTGGTTTCCTATGGCAACCCACTACTGTTAGTAACCCAACACAAGTATAATCCGTTACATTGGCACCAACCATGTTCCTGATGCTATCTGTCTTGCTGTCTATCCACTTCATCATCTAAAAGTGAGTTCATCTAGTTTCTTTAATTGATACACATTTCATTAAAGAGATTGTCCACCTCTCTGCAATAGCTCCCATGTCCCCCATGAAATAAGAAAAAAAAACCTCATACTCACCTTCCCCGGCTCTCAATGCCAGCGGATTGTCTCCCCGGTCTTCTGTTGATATGCCGTCATTTCCTATTGAGGACATCACTGCTTTGGTAGCTGATTGGATGCAGCGATCATGTGTCTCTACTTATATCACTGCTCAGAGTTGTTCACTTTTAAAGGGTGATGTAAATTAGTAGCCGCAGTAATGACATTCCAGTTCAAGAGTGACACAACGTCAACAGAAGACCAGAGAGACGGGCTGCTGGGATCCTAGGAAGGCAGTATGTTTTTTTTTTTATTTTACTAAATGCCAGGAAGATATTGCAATAGTTTTTTTTTTATGAAGTGGACAATCCCCTCAATTATTGTCTGTGACTGCTAGTTGGCTTCCCTATGCAGTTTTGTCTGTGATCTTGAGTCCACCAGCATCGTTATATTATAAGTAGAGATGGGCGAATTGATTCTAATGAAGTGGAATTCGTTTAGAATTTCAGGAAAACTTCGGTTCGGAACGAAGTCGAACTTTGGGGTACTTCGGGTGAACGAAGTGTGCTTTTGATTGATAAAATGGCTGCGAGCACATGGCGCTACATGGGGCAAAGCACTCTGGGAGGAAGAAGGGCATAGCCTGCATGACATGTGCAGAGATGAAGCCAATTAGAGACCGGCGGGATTCTGTGACGTCACCGCACTATCTAAGTCCGGGCGCGACGCTGGGAGCTCATACCGCTCTCACTGTACTGATCAGGGAAGGTGCTGCCGCAGCTGATAGCTCTTACTGAAGAACTGATTTTTATATAGCGATTTCTGTGGGGTGTCTCAGCTTGTCTCAGAGACTGTTCTCTTAATGTTCTATTTCTAATTTTTTGGGGTATTGGATCTGAAATCCAGTATGCGTCCACTGCAGCTGCATATACATTCAATATCCAAGTGGGATCTAAGCCAGTTCCTGTTGTATTCATTTAAAGAAACAGCGTTTTTACAATACAAATACCACTTCATTTTTGGCTGCTCAATTCTATTGCGCAACTTACATCCAGGGGTTAATTAAGCGTTGTTTTGCTGGTGTGCTGACCCCAAAAACCGAATATATAAACGCCAAAATATATACATTTTTCCTGTAGCCTAATTCACAAGAAAAGGTTAATTACAACTGTATCTCTTGTTGTGTGGCGTAGAAACACGCAATTGTAACACGCTACAAAGCTACTAGTTTGTGGGGCTCAATTCTTTGGCGCAATTTACATCCAGGGTTAATTAAGCGTTGTTTTGCTGTGTGCTGACAAAAATAAACCGTCTTTTTAAACGCCAAAATATATACATTTTTCCTGTAGCCTAATTCATGTCCGAAGGTTAAGCCTGTTTGTGCTTTTACATTTAGTAAAACACACATGTTTTTAAAAAACGGCACATAC
The DNA here is from genome assembly GCA_025379985.1 of Phyllomedusa bahiana. Lineage (NCBI taxonomy): Eukaryota > Metazoa > Chordata > Amphibia > Anura > Hylidae > Phyllomedusa > Phyllomedusa bahiana. The sequence goes on from JAODAL010016863.1 coordinate 71,163, forward strand.
AAGTTAATTTTCCTGGCCATTTGTGGAGCGCAATTTATATCCAAGGGTTCCCCAAAAGCTTGTTACTGGGTTCATTTGGAGTCAAAAAACAGGGTGAAATATTTATCATATACAGATTTTCATCATCAAACAGTGTCTGTACATTTTAGAACAAACAGTATTCAGACAGAGGGGTTTGGCAGGCTCTGCCACCTGCAAGGGGCAGTGGCACAAACATTCCTGGAACAGGCCGGGTCGCAGCACAGCAAGGGGACGTCATCTAGCGGCGGTTGTTGTTCAGCAACCCAAAGGGGTTCTTGATTGGTTGACTAGATCATCCTCTTCCTCCCAGATGACATCTGAAAACCCCAGCCAAGAGCCCGGTGGGAACCTCAGTCACAACCCTTAGTTGGCATGGCCGGGAGCGGGTCAGCGGCCCTCACCTGTCCTCAGCCCGCCCCCGTCCCATCCGGTTCCCTCACCAGAGATCTACTATTGGTCTGGGCTCAGCGCCACTATATAGCGAGATGAACAATTTGAGGAGGGCAGTCACAGCTCCCTTGGCAGCGAAGAAATGGGGCCAATATCCCCTGTTTTCTTGCAGTAGGCGGCAAAATATAGATGTGGAGAGTGGCATGGGGGGTCATGTTGTGAGAGGTCAGCCTGGGCATACCAAGACCGTTGTGAGGACACATGACGATGAAACACAAATAATGATAAATGTAAGCCGACCGCACTTGGGAGCGGGTGAGGCAAGGGCTTCATCATCGTCAGGAGAAGAGGTCGTCAGCTTGCGCGTCAGGCAACCCAGCGCAGCCAGCAAGTGGTCGTGTGGCCGCGAGTCAGCAGGATAGCAGCAGTGTGGGGTCGGGAGCCAAGGGGCCACGGGGTAAAAAACCGCTTCGCAGGTCCAAGAAAGTAGCGGCACAGGGGCTCAGCGAGGCAGGGGCGGCAGTAGTCATCAGTGGGGAGCGTTGGTGGTAAAATCCGATACTCGGCAGTGTGGCAGTTTCTTTGCTAAGACACCGAGGAGCCAATATGGTTATGTAGAACTGTGGGCAGAAAGTGAAGCGTGGCCAGGACTAACGTTGGCACCACGGCCCGCCAACACATGCAGCGTCACCATCCGGTGGCCTGGGAGATCCGTGGCTCAGATGTGGTGGTCCATCCTGCCGCTGCAGCAACAGCAGCAGCAGCGCCCAGTGGCACGCAAGCCATTGCAGCCAGTCAAGGATCCACCACCTCTGTAGAAGGGAGCTGTTTCTCTTTGACATCATCTCCCGGTCAAGATGCTCCTGCTCCTCGCTACTCATGGCGCCAGCATTTCGTTCAGCGAGGCGATTGCAAAGAGACAACAGTATGCGTCCAACCACCTAAGGTGCAGCAGCTGACCGTGTCCTGTCCAAGTTGTTGGTATTGCAGTCCCTCCCTTTCCAAATGGTGGACTCTGCACCATTCAGAGAACTAATGGCTTGTGCCAAGCGAGATGGAGAGTTCCAAGCCGTAATTTCTTTTCCAAAAAGGCAGTACCATCACTTCATAAATATGTAGAACAGAAGGTGGGCCAGTCCTTGAGCTTATCGGTTTGTTCCAAGGTGCACGGCAGCGCGGACGTCTGGAGCGTTAACTACGCTCAGGTCCAGTACTTGTCCTTTACGGCCCACTGGTGAATGTGCTTCCTGCCCGGGCACACCAACAACTTGGACAGGAGCCCGCCGCTTTCTCCTCCACGTTGTCAAACTGCTGCACCTGCGCCAATGGCCCCCTTTCCTCCTCCTCCACCATCCCCACCATCTCAGCCTCCACAAGTACTGCTCCATCATACCACATGTTGTAGGGCACAGGGGTGTCACGCAGTTCTACACCTGCTTGCCTCGCGAACGAAGTCACACAGGGGAGGAACTGCTCCGCGTCATGCAGCAAGAAATCGATGTGTGGCTTTCTCCGCGCCAATTTGCAAATCGGAACATGGTACGGACAATGGGAGGAACATGGTGTCCGTGCTGCACCGAGAGGATGGCCATGCGCCCTGCATGGCGCACGTGTTCAATCTGGTTGTGAAAAGGTTCCTGAATCTTCCACCGATCTTCAGCAGTTTCTGAAAATTGGCCAGGAAACTGTGCATGCACTTTCTCCATTCGTTACAAAGCCAGGAACACCCTCCTTGAGTTGCAGCGGCAGAACGGCCTCCCCCAACACACTCTGATATGCGATGTTTTTCCCCCCGCTGGAATTCCAGCCTGTTACATGTTGGACCGACTGTTATGAACAGAGAAAGGCCATTAACGATTTTTTGATGATCCAGGCAGACAAAGTACTCCCTGTGTAACTTTGATGTCAGCCAGTGGCAGCTCATGCGTTGACACCTGCCGTTTGTTGAGGCCATTCGAGGAGGCGACGTTATTTGTCAGTCGCCAGGACTACGGGATGAATAACGTCATTCCACTGCTTCATGTCCTGGAACAGATGCTGAAAAATCTGTCTGGGCAGGGACTGGAGAAAGTGGCGACTACATCTCGTTGGCCCAAAAGAGTCCGGTGGGGACTGAAATGGAGGAGAGGAGGAGGAGGACATTGGAGCAGAAGCATTGTCTGGTGAAATGATGGATTTTCTACCCCGGTGACAAGAGAGGAGGAGCAGGAGCAGCTGGAGGAGGTGGATGGAGATGAGGAAGACGGCAGATGACCCCCAAGCACCGTGGCAGTATACATGGAAATGGAGGCAGGGAGCCCCTCGGAGTCACCCTTTTGCAGATAGCCCGCAGCATGCTTATTTGCCTGGCTAGTGACAGCCGAATAGTCAGCATCCGGCAGAGGGATGACTTCTGGCTCTCCACCCTATTGGACCCTAGCTAGCCTTTTTCCCAGCTATTGAGAGGGAAGACAAACTCAAATACTATAGGGAAATCCTCCGTAATCAGTTGGCCGCTGCCTATGTGCGGCATCGTCCCTCCTCCTGACAGGCTGACCGGGGGGTTCCTCAGCGCTCATGTACTAACTGCCGTGGCTGCTGGGTGAAGGGGGGGGGGGTAGGAGCATTACCAGCTCCATCAGTATAACCTAAGTCTGGAGTCACTGATGAGCAGCTTCCTTCACCCGCCTAGTGAGGAGGGCATCGCCAGCAGCAGCAGCAGGACCTGGAGCAGTCCCTGAACCAACAGTTGGGGGCCTACTTGGACACACTCGCCACCTCAGTTAGAAGATCCGCTGGACTACTGTTGGCCGCAAAATTGCCGAGTTTGCAGTGGGGAAAACTGTCCTGCCCGGCCATTAGTGTGGCATCAGAGCGGGTGTTCAGTGCGGCGGGGCCATCGTTACCCCAAGGAGAACCCGCTTGTCCACGGGGAAAAGTGGAACGACTGACCTTTGTCAAGATGAATCAGGCGTTGGATCGGCCAGGATTTTCCCTACACCAATGCCTTAGGCGTCAGTCTGGGTTCAAACTACCTGCCTCAGCCACTATTCTGATGCCGCCACCCGCCTGATGCCACACATCTGCTGCCAGTTTCTCCATCTGCCTACCACCAGCTTTACCAGGGACTGGTATTGCCACCCACCTCAACACTCTGTCATTGTGCCACTCTACGACCTCATGCTGCTGCTGCTGTTGCTGTTGCAGTGACATCCACACTGTGTCATTGTGCCACTCTCTGACCTCATGCTGTTGCTCCCTGGGCCCCGTCACCTCAAAAACTCTGTCATTGTGCCACTCTGTGGCCTACTCCTTTTTTTGCCACCTCCAGAATGTCATTGTGCCACTCTCTGACCTCATGCTGCTGCTGTGACTCCTGCCGTGCCCTCCACACTGTGTCATTGTGCCACAACCCGTGGCCTAAAAACTGTTTTTCCACCTCCAAATGTCATTGTGCCACTGCCTGACCTCGTACTGCTGCTGTTGTGACCTCTACACTGTGTGATTGTGCCACTCTGTGGCCTAATACTGTTTTGCCACCTCAAGAATGTCATTGTGCCACTTTCTGACCTCATGCTGCTGCTGTGGCTGCTGCCGTGTCCTCCACACTGTGTCTTTGTGCCACTGCCTGACCTCATGCTGCTGCTGTTGTGACCTCCACTCTCAGTCATTGTGCCACTCTGTGGCCTAGTCCTGTTTTTGCCACCTCCAGAATGTCATTGTGCCACTGGCCTAACCTCTGCTTCTGCCGCCGTGACCTCCGCCCCTCACATTGGTGCCATTCTGTGGCTTTCCTCCTGTTTTGCCACCTCCAGAATTCATTGTGCCACTGCCCCCACCTCACACTGCTGCGTTGTGACCTCCACTCTCAGTCATTGTGCCACTCTGTGGCCTAGTCCTGTTTTTGCCCCCTCCAGAAGTATTGTGCACTTGCCTAACCTCATTGCTTCTGCCACCGTGACCTCCGCTCTCATCATTGTGCCATTCTGTTTGGGTTCCTCCTGTTTTTTCCACCTCCAGAATGTCATTGTGCCACTGCCTTTACCTCATACTGCTGCTGTTGTGACCTCTACACTGTGTGATTGTGTCAATCTGTGGCCTAATACTGTTTTGCCACCTCCAAAAATGTCATTGTGCCACTGTCTGACTCATGCTGCTGCTGTGGCTGCTGCCGTGTCCTCCACACTGTGTCATTGTGCCACTGCCTGACCTCATGCTGCTGCCGCCTGTGACCTCCGCTCTCAGTCATTGTGCCATTCTGTGGCTTCCTCCTGTTTTGCCACCTCCAGAATGTCATGTGCCACTGTCTGACCCATGCTGCTGTGGCTGCCGCCGTCACCTCCACACTCTGTCACTAATGTTGCAACCTGAGCTCTCAGCTTGTTTCTTTCCAGCTTTCGCTGGCATGACTTTATCAGGCTACATTCCAGCTTGAGTTTTTTGGTCATTTTTGCCCTCTTAAGTGCCCAGTTAATTTTATAGTTAAGCGATTCTAAGAGGGCGGCAGTCATCTGCGTGTCATACTAAAACACAACATTGTATGAAGACCAAACCAAGCTCCCTCTGCATATTTAAGCATGGCACAATGTTCTACAGCACCCTGCAGGCTCTGTGCAGCCTGGAAAAGCTGCTTTTTAACGCGATTCGTCCCGAATAAATTCGGACCGAATTTATTTTTGTCGGAAAATTCGGCGAAGTGACCGAATCGAATTTTTGAGAAATTCGCCCATCTCTAATTATAATCCACCACATATCTGAAGCTGTATTATGGCAGACCTTTAGCCTATGCACACTATAGCTGGCCAGATATAACGTAATATATAGTGTTATTATCCATCTGTCTATCCAGAAACAGCTCACACAGAATGTGCAGGCTGCTCCTGCTGTTGTTCTTCATGAACCTAGTATTAGTTTGCCAGCCTATTATTCTGGAGATCATTCCCTGTTCAAGAATTTCTGTGAGAGATTTAAATAAGATTTTTCTTGAAAAATTTGTATGATATGGATTCACAATTTGAAGACAGATTTTGGAAGAGGGTACGGCTCAGTGGCTGAACAATAAACTATTCCAATAAGGAGTCAATATAATCCTCAGTACTACATTCAATTCTTATACTAGAAACCACATGTATAGTAGGCATGTGAGTTGTTGTTTATCCGTATTTTTGCATTTGTGTAGCTCCCCTTGTATAATAGTGTGGCTTTTCTGCATACTGGTATGAACTGGTACTTATCCAATGTGCAGTTTTTTTTTTTTTACTAGGCAGTTGCCCTCTTTGTGGATGGGTGTGTGTGCAATTGCTTATCAGTAAGCTTTACCTGCTAAATTTCTCCCATGTAGTACTGGGGTTTATATTGCCTTCTAATGGGAATAGTTTATTGTTCGGCCATTGAGCTGCAAGGGCTTGTTCACATGGAGTTTACACTCCGTGTTACAAGCGTTTTTAGGATCCGTCATGGGGTCCGCTCTGTCGGTCCCCAAGACAGATCTAAACATTTAGCAGTGAGATTATCACTGCTCGCTATGACGAACACGCAGCGGAGTTCACATGAGGGATCACTGCTGCATGTTTCAAAAGTGCAGCTCAGCTCCGTCTTGAAAAGAATTGACATGCGCTTTTGAAACTCGCAGCGGCGATCCCTCGTCTCAATGCCATTGCGTGTTCGTCATAGCGAACAGTGATAATCTCACTGCTACTTGTTTAGATCCGTCTTGGGGACCGACAGTGCGAACCCCAAGACGGATCCTAAAAGCGCTTGTAACATGGGGTGTAAACTCCATGTGAACAAGACCTAAGTGTGGCCTTGTGTTTGTGTTTTTAAGTAAATAATGTCCCATTCTTGTTTGATTTTCAACTTGGGTTTTACTTTGAACTTCTCTACTTCTACTTGTTATCAGCCATAGCTTTTGGTCAGAATGAGAAGGGTAATGCAGACATCAGAGCAATACCTGCGCTGTTGTATTTCAGTGTCACATTATTATTATTACTACCAGTGTTTGCCATAGGCAGAGTTTGCCTCATCATATGCTTTCACTAATGTTTCTACCTTTTTCTGTAATTATGGCTTCCATTAAAAAATAACTTCCTTTAATGCTAGGCTGGGTTTTGGATTTCCATTGCTAAGGCAGAAGATTCAAATGCTGAAGTCACTGTGGAGTAAGGTTCGTAGGGCTTTATAAGCTCAAGGTGGAAGATAGGATGTGGTTGTTCAGTAAGGACATCAAGTTGAAGCAACCATGTGGCATGTTGAATCCTAAATTTATTGGTCTCTTCAAAACCATCAAATAATTAAATCTAGTTGCTTTCATGTTGAATTGCCCCAAAGTATGAGAATACCCAGGATCTTTCATTGTTCCCTTTTTAAGCCTCTGTTTCCTACCAGGAAGTTTGTTTATAAGCCTCCATCTGTTCTTGTTTAGCTGCCAAGAAGGTCCTCCAATGGCGGAGCAGGCAGCTTCATTATCTTGTAGAGTGTTGGGGTATGGTCCAGAGGAGATGTCTTGGTAACCAGCAAGAAACATTCACGTTGACTGTATGATGAAAGTCTTTCATGGAGTTAACCTGGGTAAATCCAGCAATAAGAGCTCTTCACTCCTCGCTCAAGTAGAATAATTTTCTCTCCTTTATATTACTGTAGATCTCTTGTGATGTCACCTCAAACAACTATCAGAGCAGGACTGTTGACCAGGTAATGGATGTTCTTAGATATGATTGTATAATTGATAGCTTCTCTATAATGCTTACTCGGTAAGGTAACCTTGTGTGGATTATAGTGCTTACTGACAGCAAAATTTTGGGGGACACCTACATAAGATATCATACAGCAATCAACATATAGCCTTGAGGTAAATTTAGATGACTATGTGGTCTTGATCTGCCATCATTTCACTTTCCACAGAAGAAAATGATATAGATGACGTCAACTTCAATCAAACCAATGTTCACAGTTCTACCATCATTATCCTTTGTTATTTTACATCATTTTGCCTTAGTGCTGAGTATGAGGAAGAATTACATAGACTGTCATTTATGAATATGGCTTATTTTTCAATGAAGTTAGACAGTGAAGCCCTTGAGGAGAGCATGTGCAGAATGTGTGGGACTGTGGCATGAAAGGTCTAGCATGAAATTTACTTATAAAGAGGCCAGTGATTTGAAGAAATTGTGAGAACAAGGATCTTACTTTTTTAAGGACACTCAAAATGTTTTTCGTTCGCAAAGCATTGATGAATGATTTAATCACTCTTTTCTCCTCTTTGTTTCCAACCATCTGTAAGGCTACACAATTAAACATGTAGTAAAATTACTGCATATGCTGGCAAGGTGCACTGGGGCTTAGATGAGACAGAAATGCAGTTTTCTGTATGTATTGTGATATAGGGACTATAATATTTAGCAATTATGAAGGCAACTGGCGCCTTTTAAATGACACTAAAACCTATGATCACTTGCATGGTTAATTAAGTTCATTGAACTTGCTTAATTAAAACTTGCCTAAATGTAACAAGCCGATCGACTTTAGGACCACAGCACAGGGAAAAATATAATATTTAATCACAATTTCAGTTAAAACAATAGATGTGTAATTAGTAATGCCTCCTTGTTAGAGCATTCTGTAAACGATGAGATTACTAATCAGCAAACACCAGCTTAGAATCTCCATTTGTGTAAATTCAAATGAGATCCATTACTTTTAGCTGGCACTGGTCAAAAGTGGTAAAACGGAGAATGAGAAGGCACAGGATTGTGTAGCCCGAGATCTAAAAGCTGTTGAACATGACAATTTATCTTAGGTAGAGATGGGCGAATCGATTCTAACGAAGTGGAATTCGTTTAGAATTTCAGG